>CM049867.1:46247593-46352593 GCA_027474115.1 Schizopygopsis malacanthus | reverse complement strand
CCCATAGATACCAGGCTGGATATGTGCGATCATAACGTTCAAAAGCATCAGTTTTCAAATCTCCCAGCATATTAATATTGTTTTGAAGTCATAACATGATTTCTTCAAGTAGTTGTGCAAAAATTACACTTTATTAATCAAAACTCAGTAAATTTGTGTGAAAAGGAGTAAAAGGTGTCTGAGTTTTACTGCCTCTAGTGTTTGTTTCTTTTGGAAACGTCAGTAATATGTAGTTATTGGTACATATTTCGTGTCTCGCTAAAAAGTGCCCCCAGGTACGTAAATGCCATGAGACCAGGTAGAAAATGTTTACCGGGAACGTGAGGGCGAGATGGGCTGAACTGTAGCCCAAGTCTGGCCCTGATGATTCTCCTCTAGGAACAGAAAGAAGGTCTTCTCATAATAAAACTATTTAAAATAAACTCCTTAAAGCAGTCACATGTGAAAAAGTTGAAAAATTTGCTTTGACCTCAATGCATTTGTGCTTTTAATGTTTTGCTTCCAGGACTATTTAGTATGCATATTTTCATTGTATCACTGTGTTTGAAATTTGATTGATTTAAAAAAAAAATACTATTTGTTCCTGTGGTAGAAAACATTGTGGCACCAAGATAGGCTATATATTATGAATGTGGGCCCTTGGGATTGCTATGGCCCCACGGCCCTATGGCCCTGTCCCAAATTGCTCCCTAAACCCTCGCAATCTTCCTCTGAGTCCACAATTTCATGACTGTAGGAGCCATTTTAATGCAAGTATGTGTTTGTCCATTGGGTGGCGCACTGGAAATAGTATATTAGGGCAATTGGTTAAAGACAACAGGTATGTATTGGTAGTAGGGAAGCACACCGTATTTGACCATTTTGGACGGGTCTGGATCGTACTTTATCATCCAAATTATTGGATTATGTGTTTGGACTGAGTTAAATATATGCTGTGTCTACAATGCATGGACTTTCATATCCTATGAACTAGACAAAGTAGCATCACAGAAGCTAATTGGAAGCACTGACACTGACACTTTTGCATTTTACTTCAGTTTTGCATGGACTTATTTTTATGCATCAATTACTTGCTCGCTCCTATTACCAATACTAGTGTCTTAGTGGAAGCTGCTACAATGACGTAATGCCACTTTGAATGTTGGGTAGAAGACACACGCACGTGACAGCCATGTGCCCATAAAGACCACAAGTGTACATGAAGTGTGCCATTTGGGACAATTCACACATGCACATTTCAGCTGTTTCACTTGATAGTTAGGCTAATTCAAATAATTAATCAAATGCATCCATTCAAATAAATGTGATCTTACTGCAATACATTTATTTAAATAAATGTAAACTTGCCCAGTATCAGAGTGAAAAACTCTGTTACTTTAAGTCACAGCCTTTGGGTTAAAGTCATCTTGGAAACAAAACAAAGTGCAGAACTGTGACAACGCCTCGAATGTGTAAAATGTCATGAGGCAGCAACAGCTTCACAGTATACTTCACAATACATAGATACCGTCAAACAAGTAGATGTCAAACTGTCAAACATCTCGCAGAAAAAAAGATGTGTGAAATTCATGTTGCAGCCATAAAGCAGAACCGGAGAAGCAGCAGTGACTGGAGATGAAGAGCAGTGACACCAAAAGATGTGTCGCATGCTTCAAGCTGCCAAAAGTAACTTGGGAATGTTTTGCTCTCTAAATAAAATTGAGTATCTCTACTCCGTATGTATGTACGTGTTTTATTCAGCCAAACTATTTTACCACATTGGTTTTGTTCCAAATATGAGAATAAAAAACACAAGTTCATGCAGGAGCACAGACTGACCACAAGATGGCATCCAAAGCAGAATGTTACAGATGTACGATTCTTTATAATGTTTTATTTAATTGTTAAATTAAGGTTATATGTGTTAGTTTTCATGACATATTTCAAAATACATTTTTTGATTACTACTGGAGCTTGCCAGTTACCTAAGTGTCAAATAATCACCATGGGGTGCGACCTAGATGTGGAAAAGCTCTTCTGATCACTAGTTCATTGGCAAAACAAACGCAGCTCAGCGTTGCTGGGAGTAAGTCTGTTGTTAGTATTATAAGCATTTTAGGCAGTGTAGCATTTGGACCAATCAGACACACAATTGTTCATTAGATTTAACAAATTAATTCATAATTAATAACAAATAAGAGATGAATAACCGACCTCTCGCCCAATAAACATACTGAGTGCCAGGATGTCTGTGAAGGACCCCAGGCCCCTGGTTACCATGGCAACAGGACACCTCAGCCAGACCAGATCAACTTTACGAACTAATGGCATGTCCAGAGTTCTCTCTCTCACTACCTTTCACCCATAGGGAAAAAAATATTGCCAATAAAAATTGACTCTTCTCTAATTCATTTTTAGAAAAACCTTTCTTTGAATAAACAACTGTTTTATGCATGCTTACGATAGAACCACTCGTTCATGAAATCTCACCTATATCACGTTTGGTCTGTTTGAGTTCATATTCTGATGATCTAAATGAGAGTTTTTAATATATGTTGATACTTATGCAACATATTAGTGTTCTAAGAATATTTAGTAGTCTTTGCATCAACATCCAATCCAGTTACATATGCAATGTTCGGAGACAATGTTCGGAGACAAAGAGTCATAAACTTTCCCTCCACACGGGCTTTGACCCCTGACAGATGTGACCTCCACAGAACTTAAAAGGCCTCATATCAGAGATCGCCCCCAGTCTAGCTTCTTTTAGATTCTGAGAAGATGGGGATGCTGAGCTAGAAGTCTTCTAAGGACACCCAAAGTTCGTGCCAGTGTAACAACCCCTCCCGGGTCCACACCATCCTAACTCGTTCTTGCTTCGAGCGGGTCTCGAACCCGGGATTCCGGCACGGGAGGCGGGCGCTCTAACAAGGAACGCCAAAGGCTACAGCCTCTAGCGTCAGTCGCTAGAGCGCCTCTTTTTGAGGTCAGGGGAGCGAGGTTTACACCCAGCCCTTACTGGCATACATCCGTTACAGTAGGCTTCGGCCTTGACTTTTCATTCACCAAAGATCCTAGGATCTCAGCTGATGTCTCTCTTAGCTCTTCTTTACTCTCCACCTGGGAGGAAACTCCCAATCACCACCGAGTCAGAGTAACTCTTTCACCCGGAAGAACGTGATCACAAGTCCAACACCACCAAACCTTGAAACCATCAAGACTTTCATCTGAGACTGCATCCAGACTGCATCCGTTTCCACCGTCTATAACTCCTCGACCGAACCTCGCCGGACAACTGGACCTTTTTGGATGTACCAAGCAGAAAAGCCCTGTTGTCATGTCAGTTGGCTAATTTGGCTTATTCGCCGTCTCTCTCGCAAATTTTTTTTTAACGGTGTTCTGAACATTAGATTTAGTCTGTTTTCGTTTTGCGTTTTCATTGCCCTATCTCAAAATACTAAAACAAGTCTGTTCATCTTTGCTTTGTGATTTTGTATGTTGTCTTTCAATTATTGACTGATTGAAAAAAAAAATTGTAGGTCCATCTTTGCGCATACACTCAAACTTTACATGGATTAGTCTTTTAATTTACTTTTGTATTGCTGCTAAAGCCCTGCTTTTTTTATACTAAGTTTTACATAATTTTGTAAAAATATAAAAATATACACATGCATTACACATTTTGTCATTCCAAATAAATCTTCAACGTCAGAAATAATTAAAAACAGTTGTTAGTAGTTACTGTTTTTAGCATTTTAGATTTTTCTCAGTAGGCCTTTATTAATAGGACTTATTTTCATTTACTTACATGTGTTTGTTTTGTGCAGGGCATGAATGAAGCCTGCATCGATGAGGCCATTGAAGACTCCACTGTTGGGATTTGTGTTCTCAAGCAACATGCTTCTGATGAACCAGAGGATGTTGGTGTTGATCTTAAAGGTGGGGTATGTATTTATTTTTTCAGAAACGCTTTAGAAAACTGAGTCGGGCAAGTACCAAGACAAACTTGTAGCCAATCAGCAGTAAGGGGCGTGTCTACTCATGATGCGAGGAGAGAGCGCTCATCAGTGCACATGACGGACATTAGACGAGCCGAGCGACGACAGAAAGATAGAGATGGTGGATAAAAAACAAAAGAGGAAAACGTCTGCGGAACAGAAGAAGGCTTGTCAGAACTAATTGTTGCCTGGGTTGTGTATGTATGTGTGGGGCGGAGCTATCAAGATAGGGGCGAGACCCTTTTGGGGTAGGGGCATGTTTGTTTTGGTGATTTGAAATATCAACATTGTCTTCCAGAAATCACTTACCCTCGTTCATCTTCAGAACACAAATTAGGATATTTTTATTTACTCCATTAGGCAAGCAGAAGGTAACTCATGGGAGTATAACTGTTGAATTAAGTTATTAATTTTTTTTCTTTGCACCCAAAAAGTATTCTCACAGCTTCGTAAAACTACAGTTGAACCCCTGATGTCACATGGACAATTGTAACAATCTCCTTTCTACGTTTTTTTGGTCTGGGAACATTTCTATTGCATTGCTCTTTATGGAAGGTCAGAAAAAAAAAAAATTCTTTAATTGGTTTTCTGAAGATGAACAAACGTCTTAAATGTTTGAAACAACATGAAGGGTGAATAAGTAAAGATATAATTTTAATTTTTGGGTGAACTGTCCCTTTAAGATGCATGGTTAACCTTGGCAGTGAACTGGAACAAGCGCTTGCTCTATTTCAACTTATTCACTTTGCCATGTTTGAATTACTTTGACATTTTTGTTTGTTTTTGTTGTTGTTGTTGTTGTTTGTTTGTTTGTTAGTTTTTTTACTTCAGAATGCACTGTTTGTTCTAACAGTTTACTATATTGTATATGTACTTCTAAGTCTACTGTGACAGTTAATATTTTTTACAAAAGTCTTTGCTGCTCTTAATCGACACTGATAACAGTTAATAGATCATTTATACATTTTTGCCATTTTTAATTCACTCTGAGGATACATTATGTATTTGTCTTTGAAAAAACTGCTGATGCAGCATTTAACGTGTTTTTGTTTTGATTCTTCTGTGAAATCAGTTGATGGCAACTGTGCTCAGTCCTTCATTTTTGCAAACTTGCAAAGTCTGAGAAATCAATACAACAAAATTGAAGTACCAGCTCTTGCTTTTTGCCTTTGTCAATGCCACTATGAATTTTTAGATTAGATTTTGTATTCACACATTTTAACATGTCTACAGTGCATGTAGAGTTTACGTAAAGCAGGTTTGGTTGACACAACTATAGAGACATAATGAAATTGCTTCAAAGTTGCATAATACCTTTGATTAATATATTGGTTCTCTGAACTTATTTAAGTCCACTAAAAATAGGACCATCTCTTAAAATGTACTGAATTAAGCCAAATTAGAAGCATATTTTTAACTTAAATATGCTGTAGAGAACAGCTAGCTAATAACAGTATGTGCAAAAACACCTGAAATAACCAATGTGATCTCATGATAATTTTGTATTTTATTTTTTTGTATTCAATTTATTTGAAAAGGGACCATGCACAATTTTAACATAAATGTTTCCATCTCATGCATTGTACAGAATTTAGCCAATGGCTAGTTTCCATCCGCAGTCCCTTGGCAGGTAATCGCAATCACAGTAAAACACAAAATTTGTACGCATTTTACGTAAGATGTAGTTCTATAAAACGTACATTTACTTAAGTTTTTACAGGCACTAAAACGTACAAAACTGACTTATTGACGACATCTAGAAATGAATCCTTAATAATATTGAAATCGCGGCATTAATTTCATTATTAGTTGTTTTTAGCTATCATATAAATTACCTTGTTTTCAATTGCATCATACATTTTTTTACTAATTTACTTAATCTGAAATTATAACATTTAATTTTGCTGTGTGATTTCTGATGCCAGCTCGCTTCCAATAATAGGCCTACATCATTTTAAACAAGACTTCACTTTAAACCTTAAAATAAATAAACATTTGAAATCGTTTAACCTTTACTTGTCATGTAATGTTACTTTGTTTGCCATGGGCCACAAAAACAGTTTTCTCCGACATGCTGTGACTGACAATAGAACTATAAAAAACAGCAAAACCACAACATAATTACGAAATAAAACAATTGTATTCGTGCGCTTTAATCCAGGGCCCGTATTCACAAAACATTTTATCTTAATAATAATAATTAATAATTTGTTACATTTATATAGTGCTTTTCTAGGTACTCAAAGCACTTTACATAGAAGGGGAGAATCTCCTCAACCACCGCCAGTGATTTAGGACTGACACGGCCACTATTTTTAAGATGTTTTTTTCTAAATTGGTGAATTAGGAGCTACTTTTAGCCTTATGATGTTTTGTGAATACGGGCCCAGACTTTATATGGACTAAAATAGCCCATGTGACATCAGGGGTTCAACCGTAGTTTTACGAAGCTGCGAGAAACCACGCCTTTATTCGCCGATCTTCATCTCCATCCCAAGCAGCGAGTCCAGTGACTGTAAACAGCAAAGCCCACGCTGACTGATGCACTCGTTACGAATTCAAATCTTGCCACTTCAAACAACAGGTTTAATGCTAGGATAATCAAACGCTCATTGCTCTCTCATACTCTGAATTTGTGCTCTGCATTTAACCATCCAACCCATCCAAGGTGCAAACACACACACACATCGTGAACACACACCCAGAGCAGTGGGCAGCCATTTATGCAGCGGCGCCCAGGGAGCAGTTGGGGTTCGGTGCCTTGCTCAATGTATTGAGGGTGAAGAGAGCACTCTCCACCGGATACATCACCTACCATCAATTCACTCTCCGCCGGACCTGAGGCTCGAACTCACAACCTTTTGATTATAAGTCCAACTCTCTTACCATTAGGCCACGACTTTTTGTAATTGCATTTATCTGTCTGTCATTTTTTTTCTTATACAGTACAGAAATAGCTATGCTTAGGTTTAGATGTAAGAGTCGGATTAGCGACTATAAAAACATTTTAAATGCTATATTGTTACTAAAATGGTTTATATCCTGCATATTTCGGTCAATTGCATTTTATATCCTTTTATATTCGCTATAAAATGGGTAGGTTTATGTTTGGGGGTAGGTTAAGGGCTCTAAAAATCTAAATCGCTTATTGCTAAAATTATAAAAATGCATTGATACGAATATCTTGATGATATAAAAAATACGTAAATATTTGTACGTTTTTTAGCTTAAATTAAGTATTGATATGTACGTTTTAAATGTTGAAATATTTCTAAATTGTTTCAGCATTAATAAAAACTTACAAAATGTCAATTTTGTGCTTGTAAATGTTATGTACTACGTATAAACATGAGATCAGGCTGAAATAACACTACGTTTTAGCATTTACTCTCCTTTGAGTTCACAAAACCTTTTTTCTGTTAGGTACAACGTGATTTCACAGTAATTTTACAATAAACTACTGGCAGGAGGTTTGCCAATATATGATGGTTTTTCTTGAGTTTGCTTGCCGTAAACGTAATTTATGATTTAATACTGTTTGTATTAATTTTTTTTCTCAGATGTGTTTTATTTGACCTTTTATTAAACAAATGTTGTAGTTAATCAGATCATTAATGAAATATTTAACTGCTGATTGAGCATTAGGAACACCTGCTATTAAGACAAAATAATCACTGAAGGAAAGTGGAAAAAGAGAGAGCAGGAAAGAAACACAAGAACTACTTGTTTTTCTCTTTCCTTTGGGGATTCTGCTTGTTGACAGAATCGTCGCCTAGAATAGTTGACAGAATCATCGCCTGTTGGCAGTCGTGGCCTAGTGGATAGGGTGTTGGACTTGTAACCCGAAGTTGTGGGTTTGAATCTCGGCTCCAGCAGGAATTGTCCACGACTGAGGTGAGACCCTTGAGCAAGGCACCGAACCCCCAACTGCTCCCCGGACGAACCCCCAACTGCTCCCCGGACGAACCCCCAACTGCTCCCTGGGCGCTGCAGCGACGGCTGCCCACTGCTCCAGGTGTGTGTGCACTTGGATGGGTTTAATGCAGAGAACACATTTCACTGCTGGTTATACTCTGTATGATTGTGTATGTGACAAATAAAGCTCATCTGAGCTTAATTTTATTTTTTATTATTTGTATTTTTTTTTTTTTTTTTTTTTTGACAGCAGCTGTTCATCAGTGTCCGAATTCGCTCGTTTGTGTTCATTCTCTCTGCCAGGTAGACTGTATTAGTAAACCCATGTAGGGAATAGTGAATGAGGGTGTAGGGTGTGATTTAGAACACAGTCTCTGAGGGTCGATTCTGAACACTGATAATTGACGAGATAAAGTCAAAATTTATTTGTATATAAATTTGTTTTAATGGTGGACTACAAAAAAATATGTAGAAGTTTTCACCATAAAGCTTACACTGGTGATGTATCTGAGAGAAAACAGTTTTGATTGAAAATTATCCCATTTTCAGAAGTAAGAAATAAAATGTTTTTTAAAGTTTGTTGCTTTATAGAAAATCAAAAACATTAAATATACGGTATGAACATAGTAAGGCCTGTAGATGATGAGTATGTGTTTAGAAAAATTGAATCATATTTTCAGAATAATTATTTTTTTCATGCATAGTCTTCTGGGGCAAAACATGGCTTAATTACTGTACTTACTTTTTTTCCCCATCAAATGTTTTCTTACTGTGTGTACATTCTAATATTAAAAAAATACTAATAATATTTGGACTTTAAATTGAAAAAATGACCAAGTTAGCATCAGGTAGCTAATTAGCTAACCTGTTAGCATCAGCTAACAATATTTTTTCAAATTGGCTAATATCATTTTGTAATTCGTAATTTTGTGTTAGTTTCGTCTTGAGCTATTAGCACTCCTTTAGGCTATTGGCTGGGCTAATCGAAAGCCGTTCACAGCGACTGTTAAAGTATTTAAACTGCTTGGTCGCTGCTATAAGTTGGTAGAAGCCGATCAGTCACCAAAAATGATGGACGGCAGCTTGTAAGTGTTGTAATACTTGTTCGTAGATCTGTTGTTTAAATTGTTTACTTGCTGCTAGGAAGGAATACTTCGTTTCCTACCTATTTCTATTCTGCATTTTCGTTGAGGTTTATATTTTTGATTGCACTTACTGGTAATTAAGTGTTAGTTTTGGCTTGAGCTATTAGCACCCCTTAAGGCTATTGGCTGGGCTAATCAGAAGCCGGTCACAGCTGTTTTAACTCTTAGACTGTGTATATATTTGATGTCCGAGCGCTGACACGAAAGTGTTTGCGGAAAACTTCAGCCTCCTTGTGTAAAGACAGACGAGTGTAAAGACCGACAACTTTTTCCTGTGCGACTTTAACCGAGCAGCGACACCGAGCAACACACTTAAGTCTCATTTCTATCTTCCCTCACACACTCTCCTTTGCTATCCTCTATCCTTCCACCTCTATCATGTGTTTCCAAACCATTCCGGTTGTCTCTCAACCATGCTCTAACATCACACGCAGACGCCAACATAATCCTGCTAACCTGCGCCCTCTCTCTACATCTTCTACTTCACCTCTTTCTTTCTCCATGGCTCTCTGGAATTGTCAGTCAGCTGTCAACAAAGCAGATTTCATTTCTGCTTTTTCTTTACAATCCATACTCAGCATCTTGCAACCCCAGCCGACTCAGCAACCCCAGCTGCCCTCTCTAACAATTTATCTTTCTCTCACACCCCACGTCAAGTTGGCCAGAATGGGGGCACTGGTCTGCTCATTTCAAATAATTGGAAATACTCCACCCACTCTCCCCTATGCAATTACAACTCATTTGAATCTCATGCAATTACTGTAATAGCTCCTATAAAACTCCAGATTATGGTGATTTACCGTCCCCCTGGCCAAATTATAGCCCCCTTCCTAGAGGAGCTGTACGGGCTGCTGTCCTCTTTCATGGAGGATGGAACTCAACTCTTAGTTTTTGGTGATTTCAACATTCATCTAGAAAAGCCTTTTGTTACAGACTTCCATTCACTCCTAGCTTCATTTGATCTCAAACGCCTTACCACTACTAGCACGCACAAATCAGGCAACAAACTTGATTTAATTTACAGATGCAATTGTACTGCAGATAACATTCTGGTACAACTACTACATATCTCTGACCATTTCTTCATTAAATTTACATTATGAGATCACCAAGATTTCTGACTGAACTTGATGGGGTAATTGTAGAATAACTTAGCTGGGTGGTGAAAACATTCTGTAGATTTGGAGTTGCAGGGAAGACAAGAAGCTCAGTCTTTGCCAGGTTGAGCTGTAGGTGATGTTCTTTCATCCATGCCGAGATGAATGCCAGGCAGCCTGAGATCCGTGCAGCTACCGTTGGATCATCTGGTCGAAATGAGAGATAGAGCTGTGTGTTTTCAGCATAGCAATGGTATGAGAAACCATGTTCTTCTATGATGGGAGCCAGCGATGTAGTGTATGTGGAGAAGAGGAGGGGTCCAAGAACTTATCCCTGAGGAACCCCAGTGACCAGTTGATGTTCAGTAGATACCTTCCCTCTCCAGGCCACCCTGAAAGACCGACCATTGAGATAGGATTCAAACCAGCGAAGTGGAATCCCAATGATGCCCAGTGATGAGAGGGTGGACAGGAGGATCTGATGATTAATCGTGTTAAAAGCGGCCGACAGATCCAGCAGAATGAGAACTGATGATTTGGAATCAGCGTTTGCAATTCGCAGTGCTTCAGTGACCGAGAGAAGCGCTGTCTCGGTTGAATGTCCACGTCTGAATCCTGATTGGTTAGTGTCCAGTATGCTTTGACAGAAATTAGGATAACTGATTGAAAACAACTTGTTCAAGCGTTTTCGCTATGAACGGAAGGAGAGAGACAGGTCTGTAGCTATCTGTAAGTTAAGTGTTTAATGTAGATTTTTTAAGCAGCGGGGTTGCCCGAGCCTGCTTGAATGCAGTTGGGAAGGTGCTTGTAAGGATGTGTGTGAGTGCTGGTAAGAGTGAATGATAGATTGCTTGGAGAAGATGCAAGGGGATTGGATCAAGAGGGCATGTTGTAGGGTGGCTGGAGAGGAGAAGTTTGGATACTTCTGCCTCAGTGAGGTGACAGAAGGCGAAGAGGGGAGTTTTATCAGTAGATGTGGTTGGTTTGAGTTCCTGCATGTGTGGAGCTGAGAACTGTCTACTGATTGACCTAGTTTTGTTTGTGAAGAATGTGGCAAAGTCATCGGCTGTTAAGGAGGAGGTGGTGTAGGGGGACAATGGAGAGAGTTGAATGTTTTGAAGAGATTGCGTGTTTCAGATGTGCTGTTGATCATGTTTTGGAAGTATGAAACCTTGGCAGTATGGACTTCAGCAGAGAAAAATAAAACCAAAGACTGATAGATACTTTGGTCTGAGGGATCTTTAGATTTGTGCCATTTTCTCTGGTTAGCAAGAGGCAGTAATTAAAGCAAAAGGAGCCCCTACCAAGTATTAAGTACATATACAGTAAATGAACATACTTTCCAGAAGGCCAACAATTCACTAAAAATGTTTTTTTATTGGTCTTATGAAGTATTCTAATTTGTTGAGAGTGAATTGGTGGGTTTTTGTTAAATGTGAGCCAAAATCATCACAATTAAAAGAACCAAAGACGTAAACTACTTCAGTCTGTGTGTATTTAATTTATTTAAAACATAAGTTTCACAATTTTAGTTGAATTACTGAAATAAATTAACTTTTCCACAACATTCTAATTTATGAAGCTGCACCTGTATGGTCTAGACGAGAAGTTAAAGTGACAGCAGACTGACAGTTCCAGAGACCCATTAGAAAAGAGAGGGGTAAAGAAGAAGAGGTGCAGATAGGCCGCAGGTGAGCAAGATTGAGTTGCCGTCTGTTTTTGATGTAAGAGCGTTGTTGTGAGACAACCGGAATGTATTGGAAACACATGATAGAGATGGGAAAAATGAGAATAGAAAGGGGAAAGAGGAAGAAATGTATAAATCAATAGATAGAAATAGGCGAGTGTGTTGCCGGTGTCTTTGCTCAGTGTTACCTCCCGTTTGTATGTTGGGATATGGTCACATGTTTTTCTCTCCTCCCCTCTCTCTCTCTCTCTCTCTCTCTCTCTCTCTCTCTCTTTCTCTGCCAAGCAGCGCTCCAAATCATCTGCAGCTGATTGCAATTAGCAGCAGTGATTTCCCTGTTACACAGTGTGCAGCAGATATAAAGGAGCAGCGTGACACCACTCAGGAGAAGTCCCTTATCCACTTTCCCAGAGACGGTGTTGTTTTATTTGGCTCTTGAGCAATTTGTGAAATGCAAAACCTATAGTGTGGTTGTAACTACGTTACTGTTAAGATTGCGTGTGAGTCTAGTTCTGTTAAACCGTGTAGGGAGATGGGCGCCAATTTATTTGGGTTTATCCCCTTCTAAACTTTTCACCTGTTTTTCTTTAGTCAGGGAGAGAGGTAAGATGATTGTCTTTTCTTTTGCCAGGGAAGTTATTTTTGTTATAACCTTTAGAAATACTGTATATATATATATATTTATTTTTTTTGGCAAAATTTTGGTTTGTTACGCCCTTAATAAAACAATTAAGTATATGTCCAGCATTTGGTATTCTTTTGTGTTATGGTGTTAAATAGAGGATTTTGTGTGAAGCTTTATTTGAAGTGTAAATGGTAACCGCTGGGATAGAGGAAAAGGAGATTTCTCAACATTTATTTATTTTATCACTTTGTTACTTCTGCTCTGAAACCCCTAGACTATAATAGTCCAAGCGGTACGTAACACTCGGTTAAAGTTGCGCAGGAAAAAGTTGCAGGTCTTTACACGAGGGGACTGAACACGAGGGCTAAATGCTTCTGCTGATGCTTCTGCGCCAGTTAACTAAGATCAACTTAAATACACAGCTAATCCACTTGAGTGGAAACAGCTGTCCATGCCTTTTTTTTTATTCTCACAACAAAGCATCTAGCACGTGAATGGCTCGAAAATTGATACTAAGTACGGTTCAGTTTGCCACCCTTTAATCGCAGTTTAACCGGTAGCAAACCGTCTATTTGTACTCCCTAATTACAGCCAATGGCAAACAATTACCACAAATGTTTTCAATAAAACAAGCAGTAAACTAATCACTTCTTACAAGTAGCAGATATTTACTCTAAACGATATAAAAAATTGTATTAAGCAAAAAAAAAAATAGCTTACTCGCAATCTTGCTGCCTCTGCAGTATTTTACATTTATGCTCCAAAAACTGCTGGGTTGAAAACAACCACATTTGGGTTATTTTGACAACCCAGTGCTGGGTGAAAAAGGGACGAACCCAGCTCTGGGTTATTTTAATCCAACAATATGTGTTATGTTTAACCCAGCAGGCTGGATTGCTTTTTTATGGTTTAAGATTACTACATTGCTAGGCTAAACTGAACACAAATCGAGCTAGATATTAAACCTACAAATCATGTTCATTTTAAAATAACTTTTACACACAAAGAATGACTATCAAAAGGTAAATATTTATTAAAAACAAGAGAAAACTGTTGAAAAGTAACATGCATGTTAAGAAGAAATGCAGAAAAGCATGGAATTAACAGCTACAGAGTTTATAAATGAAGCATTGAACATTTGTTGAATAACTTTTAAGAATAAAATTGACTTTTTTGGTAAATTGTATATAGTGCATAAAAATATACAAAAACACTATACAATAATTGTACAATTAGTTAATAGTTAAGTTCTTTACAAACTATTCTGGCATGAGAGTGCACAAATAAACCACAACATTAACCCTGATATTATAACATTTACCAGAAACATATGTGTGAAAGAATGTGATCATGTGTGTGAATGACTGAGAGTAATCTCCATCTCTACTAAACACAGAACAAGCATTTAACATGTGTTTTTTATAAGTTATACACTTACAGTTTGTTTCATAGTCCATGAATACAGATCATGCATCACTGCCAATTTTCATGATCTCTTTATCATAATTGATGTAGTCATGAAGAAGCCCCATCAGCACAGCATGTGACATCTTTTACAGCATCCAGGGCAGCGTCCTCCTTTAAAACCACTGTTGTATCAGTTTGGGAGTAATTCTCCTCTTTGACCAACATTCCTCCCAGTCACCGCCTGTTCTTCATCAGTGGCCTAAAAAGAGAAAAACATTTAATGAAACTATCCATTTTCAGATAAAGGTGCATCCACATCAGTAAGGACGGGTTAATAGTCTGTTTGTTTAATGTCTGTCTATCACAGCGCTCTAGAATGCTATAATGGCAGCACTAGTGTGAGGGAATGTAATATTGTTTAAATAATATATTGCTTTCAGAAAGTTTCTTCTTTACTGAAACATTAAAACAGACATGACATTCACATACCTCACAAATGTCCATGTACGTGGAGGGCTGCTCTTTAACGGGTTAGTTCACCAAAAAAAATTAAATGGTCATAATTTACTCTCCCCATGTTGTTGCAGACCCATACAAACGCTGCAAATTTTTGGAACAAAAATAAATATATTAATATTCTCTTGATTTTTGTCGGCAAGTCTGGGAGACCAATATTTTCTTCTGAACAGACATGTTTGTTATCATGTAATTTAAGATTTATTCATATATAAATATTGGAATGTATTCTACAATAGCTCTGTATTTATTAAGCTTGAAAATACTGATTATCTAGACTCTCAATGGACTAACAAACAATTATGAGAGAAAATGTAAAAATATATTAATTTGTGTTCTAAAGAGTTCTATAGGTTTGGAATGACATGAGGGCAAGTAAATAGTTTTTTGTGTGAACTATTCCTTTAAGAAAGGAAGACCAAGAACGATGACTCTCCAAATCAGACAACTCCAAAGTTGGTTTGGGTTCTGCAATGAAAAACACAGACATCAATGGTTTACATAAAATATGAGCACTTAATCATACTGTTGTTGCATCAAAATGTGAAATAAACAGAAAGGAGAGAACTGAAACAATTATTTTCTAATAATAACTTGCATCAATCTCAAAATAATGATGCTCTCATATGTCTCTGGCTTTCAACATCGACAAAAAACAAAGAAACATTATTTTACTCTTAGTAAAAAAAAATTGATAACATGAAATTATTAAGTTTACTTGCCTTAAATGGTCTTTCCCTCTCTTCCGAGGAAGCTGAGAACATCGCCTGCTCCTCACACACACACACACGCACACACACACACACACACACAGGCTGCTGTCCTTAACTCCCGGCATGGCACAATGAAGACAGAAGCTCAACAAGTCTGAGATATTACATGCAAGACATTTCAGTTAACAATTATCACTTCATTCTCCTCAAAATAATTATGCTAGCTCTTTACATAATGCCGTTTCCTTTAGGAAGCTACATTCAGTTTAACCGCGAACAATAAGATATCGAATTAACATGTAAATGTGTTAATAACCGCCTATTAACACCTCAAAATGGCAGATATTGTAAAATCTTATCTAAATATGACATAAGACACTCAAGGACCTTATAAAAGTAAATTAAGTTACCTCTTCCGTTCAGTAAAAGAGGCCTTCCGTTAAGACCTCCGTTTCTGAGGTGAAAACCACGTCCACGTATTTTTCAATATAAGCTTTCCTGTAGCTCAACTGGTAGAGCATGGCGTTAGCAACGCCAAGATCATGGGTTCGATTCCCAGGGAAAGCAAGAGCTGATAAAATGTAGAAACTGTAACTTGAATGCAATGTAAGTCGCTTTGGATAAAAGCGTCTGCTAAATGCATTAATGTAAATGTAAGCTATTTTCAGACTTTATCCGCCTTCCATGAAACCTAAAAATACTCCCGGACACAAACAATGAATGATGACTTTACATTTTTAATCTTTACTTACCATAACGTCTTTCACTCGCTTCTTTCACGCTGAGAAAATGGCGGCTTCTTGCATTGGTGCCGTCCGATGTTGACGTGACGTGCTCTCATTCACGTCCGTGTTCCCAACCCAGTGCCGCTGGGTTATGATCAAGACCAATTTTCAACCCAAAATTGTTTTTTTTACCCAGATTTTTTATGTTTTGAATAGATAAATAAAGCTAATACATTTGTTGGTACTGCGTGCAAGCGTTTATTGTTACAATGACATAAGTAGAAGCAGATCATTCATTGGATGGAAGGGAAATGCACATTTATTTTTTTCACATAATATACTGCTTTATTGTTATGGCATTATTAGGCATAGTCATAGACCTAGGCATATGAAACAACAGCATCAAAAATTGTTTGGAAATATTCAAGTTGCTTCAGGAAGTTTTCAGTTGATGCCTTTTTAGGAAATAATAAATCAAAGACATATTCACAAATGTAAGACTTTTGGAGGTTTTGTGCATGATTAATATTTTTTTCCATAGGCCGATAAGACTTCAAATATTAGATCATTATTTCAAAAATTCAAACAGCATCACAAATCAGACAACAAGAAGGCAGCACACATGACATTATCAAATTATGGTTATGATGTGTCTGCCTATTTTTTTTTTTAACAAGTATTTTAAACATGTTGATACTGACTGATGTGACCAAATTAAGAAGAGATGTGTGTGTGTGTGTTATGTTGTTTCATCCTAATTCTATTTATGGAGGTCATAATGTCATTTCTCTGTTTAAGGCACACGTCAGCGCCCACAGCAACTGTCAAGAAGCCTGAGAGTGGAAGAATGTTTTTCAGTAGTACTTTGATGTGTTTTTCACTGCTGCTCTTTGGGTTTAACAATTCACACTCCAATCAAGTGGCAAAATAAGATTAATGTCATGGTTTTGACAATCAAAATTCGTATTGTTTTAGAGTGTAATACCAACAAAGCCTTTTGCTTTCCAGTCATTACCCATCTTCCATTTGGATCCCGGTTGCGATACAATATAGTCACACAATAGCAATAGCATATTTTTCTATTCTAATTGCACTTATACCTGTATCCATTATTGGTATTAGTAGCAGTGGGTGGGTATATATTCAGGTTTTATACCATCATGCTGATAACATTGCTTTAGTCATTCAGCTATCCTACAGCCTGAACCACTGTAGTGAAACCCCCTTATCATGGGCTCGGAAAGGAGAGAATAGGATAGGATAGGATAGGATAGGATAGGATGGGATGGGATGGGATAGGATAGGATAGGATAGGATAGGATAGGATAGGATAGGATAGGATAGGATAGTAGGACAGTAGGATATGAGGATAGGATAGGATGGGATGGGATAGGATGGGATAGGATGGGATAGGATAGGAAATGATAGGATAGGATAGGATGGGATAGGATGGGATAGGATATGAAATGATAGGATAGGATAGTAGGACAGTAGGATATGAGGATAGGATAGGAAATGATAGGATAGGATAGGATAGGATAGGATAGGATAGGATAGGATGGGAAATGATAGGATGGGATAGGATAGGAAATGATGGGATGGGATGGGATGGGATGGGATGGGATAGGATAGGATGGGATAGGATAGGATAGGATGGGATGGGATGGGATGGGATGGGATAGGATAGGATAGGATAGGATAGGATAGGATAGGATGTGTGGCAAACCATGGTGTCCCATACTTGGAATTTGTAATCTGCATTTATCCCATCCAAGTAAACACACACACAATCTGATAAAAGTGTCAATGGACCAGACATGATTCAATTAACCTCAAACGGTTTGTTGTGAAATCACCCAGACATACTTAGTAACATTTTGTGTCTTCACACTTCCCTTTTCTCATGTTCTGAGACAGTCAACATTTGGCAAAGCTACCTTATTTGACAAGTCTGACGATAATGAATAATGCTTGCCTTTAAATGATCTGGATAAAGCCCAGATTTAGACGCAGCTCTGAAATGAACCCCTTCTTGTTCAGTCTGAACGTTGTGTCCCTTTCTAACACATCATCAAGCACATGTATGAACATGAGAGTTTTGTATGTTTTTATCATTTATACAGAAACAATGAATCATTGATGTGCTTATTAATCATGTACAAAATTCAACATATACGGACTGTCAGGGGTATTAAGTATAAAAAAGTCATAACCACATTTATCCTTTTGGCAAATTATACTCTTTGTGTGTACGATTATTAAATTCTGTAAGTAATTAAAATCAATTAAATTACTTACTAAATCTTCCATATCCAAAAAATATAAAAAAAAGACAGGATGACACAATTTACGTGGGAGTAATTTTCTTCCTTGTGTTTGTGCAGGAAGTGTTGAGTCCATAAAACAGCCTGTGTGTTTGACAGCGTGTCATTGATAGATCAGTATGGATCCCAGTCTACTTCCTCTAATGCTTTGTGAGTATCATTTTCTCATTTATGCATTCATTTCTTATTTTGTATAAAAACTAGGCTTAGGCTTAAACCTAGACCCAGACTAAAGTATAAGTCTGAGCTGTTTCAACTGATATAAACTTGCACTGACTGATCTATAAATATACCGGTGCCTTTGTTTTGTCTCAAGATGCACCCCAGTAATGTTTATTTTTTCAAGCATTTAAAAAAAAAAAAATACTTAAATGTCCTAATTGAACTATAGCCTAATCTTGGCTTAGTCTAAGCCCTGTCTGTGAAACTGGGCCCATATTTATTTAATTTATGCTTTCATTCATGCTGCTAATAATCCTAAAATCAACTCCGTCTGCAGATACTCCATCTGATATCTTTGTGTGAACACTATACTCGCATGTGCTGCATGTAGCTGAATGAGATCAGTGTATTAGTCGTCGATCGTGTTCTGTACTTTTTGAAAGTTGGTTTTCTTCAGTAGATCTTGACTAGCGGTCGGTGCCGTATAGTCTTTGCTTGTGGTGTGATGTGGTAATGTTACTGACCACAATGATGCCACTTCCCATGAAGCACTGATGCCACACAAAATAAGATCCAGTGTCGTGAGCTTCCCTTCACGCTGCATCATGACAGCATCACGAAGATATTCTTAGCAATCCACATAGATTTTGTCTTCACGTCACTTCCTCTTTCACCCTCCGTCACTCATTATTGACTCACTCCTTGCTTGATAGATCTGAAAGAGATACATTGAGTTGATTTTATAGAATATAGACGATAGAAAGAGTTGAGCTGAGCAATTCGGTTCAATAACAGTATAAAATTGACCTAAAATCAATTGCAATGCTAATCAGTTGCAAAATACCATTGTCACTGCTTGCAGTTTATTATTTTTAATTATTCTATAAAACAGCTCACTTCTCTCACACACTAATCAATGGTTATTTAAACGATGCTTCTCTTCTCTTAGATATTCATTTAATTCTATTTAGAAGCAACAAATTCTATTAATTAATCAGACAATGTAATTGTCTCTTTTTGGTTTTTAGTGCTGATTTCAGCCGTCCACCCTGGACAAACTCAAGGTGAGTTTTATTTCTTAAAATCGTTGCACATATAACACAGTGGAACAGAAAGAGAAAGTGTGTGTGTCGTTGTGTGCAGTGTGTGTTGTGTTTGTTGTTTATGTCATTTATTGGGTCCTAAATGATGAGCTCTGTATGTCTCTAATAATACAGACTGAATGTTAACTGTGTCTGCTTAATCTCAATACATGGTATTAATTAACCACATATCATGCATAATATTATAGATGTTATTGCCTTATGGACATTACTTTGAAACATATCTCTGGCTGATACTAAAATACTTCCTAAATGATAGCAATGATGCAAGCTTTGAAACAGTATGTGTTACTGTACAATACTAATTGTAACAAAGTTCGTAAGAAGGAAGGAAGCAAACAGGGTTGGCTCGTGAAGACTCGGGTGATTTATTTCAAACAGATAAACTTAAACAGGTGCGCACTCTGCGCGTCCTTGGTACATCAACTCTCTCGGTTGTCTCAGCGTTCACTCTCTGTATTCGTTCTGGCTGTCTCCCTCCACGGATGCTTTATTTGGTCTCTCCACGCCAATTACTGCAATCAGAGACAGGTGTTCCTCATTTTGCACTTGACCCACTTACTTACCGCTGTCTCCTGAGTCTTTCTCCCGCTGCAGCCCCAGCCCCACCCCCCACCCCCCCCCCATTCCTGGAGAGGAAGTCGGCTACAGTCATCTGCGTCCCCGGCCTTGAATTTGTAGGGCTGTAATGCCAGAAACCAACGGGTGATCCGAGCGTTGTTATCCTTCACTGCAAGGGCGCGTGGTCCGAACAGAGGGTGAATTCCCGTCCCAGGAGATAATAGCGGAGGTTGAGGACCGCCAACCGGATCGCCAAACACTCCTTCTCAATGGTGCTGTACATCGTCTCTCTCTTAGAGAGCTTCCGACTGATGTACTATCTCCTGGGTCAGGACAGCTCCCAGCCCCCGGTCCGACGCATCCGTCTGCAGCAAGAAGGGGAGAGAAAAGTCAGGAGAGTGCAATAACGGCCCGCCACACAGAGCAGCCTTCACTTGGGTGAAAGCCTGCTGGCACCGCTCCGTCCACGGGACCGTATCTGGGACCTCCTTTTTAGTGAGGTCAGTCAGCGGGCTGGTGAGCTCCGAATAGTCAGGAATAAACCTCCTGTAATACCCCGCCAGCCCCAGGAACTGCCTCACCTCCTTTTTGGTCTTGGGTCTCGGGCAGGCCGCAATAGCTGCCGTCTTATCAATTTGGGGACGCACCTGTCCGCGGCCCAAGTGGAAACCCAGATAATGAACCTCCACCCGCCCAATCGCACTCTTCTTTGGGTTGGCCGTTAGCCCCGCCCCAGCCACTTGTCCCAATTTTTTGCGTCCTCGTGAACGAACTTTCGAATCATTGTTTTCAATGTACGATTAAACCGTTCCACCAGGCCGTCCGTTTGTGGGTGGTAGACGCTGGTGCGAACCGACTTAATTCCCAATAATCCGTAAAGCTCGCGAATGGTCCGTGACATGAACGCCGTGCCCTGGTGGGTGAGAATCTCTTTCGGGATTCCCACCCGGGAGATCATACTGAACAGAGCCTCCGCCACACTTTTTGCGGAAATGTTGCGGAGCGCTACTGCCTCCGGGTATCGGGTTGCAAAATCCACCAGAACTAATGCAAATCGATGCCTTTGTGCCGACCGCTCTAATGGCCCGATGAGGTCCATACCAATTCGCTCGAAGGGGACCTGCATTAGCGGAAGGGGGCGCAAAGGCGCTTTTGGGGAGGCCGGGGGATTCACTAGCTGACATTCACGACAAGCCGCACACCACCGGCGTACATTCTCGTGAATGCCGGCCAAAAGAAACGGGCCATTAAACGGTTCAGTGTTGTCGCCTGCCCCAGGTGCCCGGCCATAGGATTACAATGAGCCGCCTGGAAAAGCATTTCCCGACGGCTTTTGGGTACCAACAACTGGGTTGTATCTTGCTTTGATTGAGCGTCCTGGGTCACTCGACACAACCTATTTTTCAAAATAGCAAAATAAGGATAGGAAGGGGGCCGTGCGGACTGGAGAGGCCGGCCGTCAATGGAACGGACCTGCTCGAACGCATTTCTCAGGGACTCGTCCTGAGACTGCTCCAGGGGAAAATCATCACGCTCCGTGAGGATTAGCCTCTCGATCGCGTTCCGTTCCCCTGGTGCCGCCTCAGCGAGCCCAGGCTCAGCCTCCCCCGTGCGCACGGCCACCTCCCTTCCCGGCTTTTCTTTTCCCCAGGAGGCATCCGCACACAAAACTCCCAATAAAACTTTAAATGAGGGCCAATTGGTTCCCAAAATCAGCGGATGCCGGAGGTGGGGGTTAACGGCCACCTCCACATTATGCTTTTGTCCCCGAAATTGGATGGCTAAATGCACTGCTGGATATTCCGCCACGTCCCCGTGTACACACCTCACCCGAACCATGCAGCTCGTATCTAATGCCTCAGGCTGAACTAGGCTTTGATGGATCGAGGTTTGGTTACAGCCTGAATCCACCAAAGCCCAATACGTACCCCCCTTAATACTCACAGGTATCTGGTACCCGCCAGCTTGATCGGGGGCAGCCTGCGGGGCGTCCGGAACCCGGACCAGGGTCCCCACCTCCATCACTGGACAACGATCGATAAAGTGGCCCGGGTCCCCGCAACGCCAGCAGGCTGGCCCAGGCTTCCCCGCCACCCTAGTGGCGGGAAGGGGGACAAGGAATTGGCGTGGAGACACCGGGGGAACGGGACTAGTATCGGCGCTCAGGCTGGCCGATCCCGCCTCCCTGGCATGGGGTCTCACGGCCGCCGACTCCGGAGCCGGAACTCCCCTCCATCGGGGCTGGACTCTGGGAACCACGCCGGCACGGGACCTAGGCAGGAAGGTAGGGGGAGAAAAAGAAGGGGAGGGGAGAGAGAGAGAGACGGACGGTAGGGTTTCGCCAACCCCGTGGCACGCCACCATCTGGTCCTCGGCGAGTTGGATGGCCAGGTCCAGCGACGCCGGGCGGTGGCACTGGACCCACTGCGCGGTCGTCTTGGGGAGCCGCACAATAAATTGCTCCAGCACCACACGGTCGATGATCTGCTCGACGCCGCCTTCCCCGGCCAACAGCCATCTGCGGCAGGCGTCCCGGAGCTGGTGAGCCATCACGAAGGGCCGGCCGTTCTCCCCCAGCTCCAGCGATCGGAAGCGCTGGCGGTGCTGCTCGGGGCTCCGGCCGACCCACTGGAGGATGGCTCGCTTCAGGTCGTCGTAGACCAGGAGGTTCTGAACTGGCAGCTGCTGCGCCGCCAACTGCGCCTCCCCGGTTAACAGGGGAATGAGGCGCACTGGCCAGTCCATCTGGGGCCACCCACATGCCTCTGCGGTCTTTTCAAAAAGATCGAGGAACGCCTCCGGGTCGTCCTGCGGCCCCATCTTCTGTACCGGCATGTGGGTGGGCGGGGCCGGGGCTGTTGGACTCCCCCCGGCCCGAACCTCCCGGTCCATCCAGCTCCGGAACAGCTCGCGGTCCTCACGCTGGTTCTGGACGAGGGCACAGAATCGCCTTTCCTGGTCCGCCCTCATGTCCAGCATCGCTTTATGGTGTTCCTGGCGGAGTCCCGCGAGCGACTGGATGATGTCCGTAAATGGCGAACCCGTCGGTGAGGACATGATGGCAGCGGCGTTCCGGCTTCCTTCCCGGGTTTCGGCACCAGTGTAAC
The DNA here is from genome assembly GCA_027474115.1 of Schizopygopsis malacanthus. Taxonomy (NCBI): domain Eukaryota; kingdom Metazoa; phylum Chordata; class Actinopteri; order Cypriniformes; family Cyprinidae; genus Schizopygopsis; species Schizopygopsis malacanthus. The sequence continues at coordinate 46,329,529 of CM049867.1, read as the reverse complement.
AAAGTTCGTAAGAAGGAAGGAAGCGGACAGGGTTGGCTCGTGAAGACTCGGGTGATTTATTTCAAACAGATAAACTTAAACAGGTGCGCACTCTGCGCGTCCTCGGTACATCAACTCTCTCGGTTGTCTCAGCGTTCACTCTCTGTATTCGTTCTGGCTGTCTCCCTCTCACAGACCATGCGCCCGAGTCTCCACTCCGTCTCTCTCCTCGAATCCCCGCTCCACGGATGCTTTATTTGGTCTCTCCACGCCAATTACTGCAATCAGAGACAGGTGTTCCTCATTTTGCACTTGACCCACTTACTTACCGCTGTGTCCTGAATCTTTCTCCAGCTGCAGACTTCGCTGAACCACGTCCCCCTCGCCACACTAATAAACTTGAATTGAACTGGTGTCTAGGTTAAGCACCCGATTTGAGGAGCCAAATCTCACAGGATTATCTTCATGTGTCATCTTTAAGAGACCTCTTGTGTTGGAAGAGCATAAAACAGCCATACGATTACATTACTCAAATGACAAAGAAAATAAGATGAAAGTTAAGGCAAAATAAGGAAACCTTTCATGTAAATATCAGAAATCATAAGCAGCAATAGATGATGACTGAAGAGACTATTTATTAACTCAAGATTGTATCATGAAATATTTACAGACAAACCCAAAGTAACTGTGAAGCCCCAGAGTTCAGTGTTCACAGGCGACACGGTTACTCTGAGATGTGACGTGGGACGATCAACTGGATCGATGATTATCTGGTTAAAAGACTTTAAGAGACTAGAAACTGATGATGAAACAGCAACACTGAGAGATGTGAAAGTCTCTGATGGAGGAAATTATTCGTGTGCTGTAGAAAGAGAGACCACACAAAGCCAACGAGTCATGCTGACAGTAAGAGGTACGTGCTGTTTTTACAGGACAATCTGATTTTGAGTTTACTGTACACTTATGAAAATGAATGACATCCTTCAACAGTATCACGTGATGTCTTATGTTAAATTCATTTCACACAGAGAGACCCAAACCTGTAGTGCATGTTCAGCCTGATGAACCTGTGTTCAGAGGACAGACGGTCACTCTCACATGTGACATACAGCACACAGACGTCAGCAGCTGGAGCTACAGCTGGATTAAAGATGATTTAGTGATTAATGTCAGTCAATCACAGGAATACCGAATCAGTTCTGTTAGTGAATCTCACACGGGAGTTTTGATCAGTCTACTGTACTGACTTAAGAGAAAATGAATGATGTCATCCTTCAACAGTATCACGTGATGTCTTATGTCAGTAACGTGATTGATCTCACACAGAGAGACCCAAGCCTGTAGTGCGTGTTCAGCCTGATGAACCTGTGTTCAGAGGACAGACGGTCACTCTCACATGTGACATACAGCAGACAGACGTCAGAGCTGGATCTACAGCTGGAATAAAGATGATTCACTGATTAATGTCAGTCAATCACAGGAATACCGAATCAGTTCTGTTAGTGAATCTCACACGGGTCAGTACAGCTGTACTGGAAGAGAAACACGAGGATCACGATACTCACACACCAGTGATAAAGTTACACTGACCGTATCAGGTGAGAGTCTTTATATCTGTTTATCACTCTGACTGCATGAGTAAAAATGTCAATAAACCTTAAAAATATAATATGTAGTAATTCTGCAGATAAATAATTTCAACAAAACTATTTGAATTTAGGTTAAAACATGTCATAATCAAATTTCAGATGATTAGCTGCCCTTAACCGACTCGATTAATTTGACCTGCTGACCTTTTACTTTAAAACATCAGGATCTTCAGTAGCTCTGTTTGGTGCTCTGGTCATTGGAGTGATTTCTGGACTGAGTGGCGCAGTTCTGCTCATTTTCTTACTGGTCCTGCTGTTCTGCTGCAAACGCAGCAAAGGTTCGTCTCATCTCTTTAACTCAACATACAGACAGTCTTAACTATAACGATCTTTGGAAGAGTGTTATGATCACAGATGATTTTATATAAATATCTGTCGTAAACTGAGGCGTGAAAGCCATTTGTGAATCATTCCTGAAGTGTCTCTGTGTTTGAGTAGCTGGAGGATCTCCGTCTCCCTCTACTGACCATCAGCCGCAAAACAGCAGTCAGACATCCCATCATCAGAGGAACGGACAAACTCCATCATGCTCCAGTCAGTCCCACTCACAACATCTTTACATGAATCACAAGGATCTTGTTTTAAAATGAACTTATAAAACGTGACCCTGCCTGGAGCACAAAACCAGTCATAAGCAGCACAGGTATATGTGTAGCAATAGCCAAAAATGCATTATATGGGTCAAAATTATACATTTTTCGTTTATGCCTAAAATCATTCGAATATAAAGATCATGTTCCATGAAGATATTTTGCAAATTTCCTACCGTAAATATATCAAAACTTAATTTTTGATTAGTAATATGCATTGCTAATAACTTCATTTGAGCAACTTTCAAGGTGATTTTCTCAATATTTAGATTTTTTTGCACCCTCAGATTTCAGCCAAATATTGTCCTATCATATCAAACCATTCATCAATGGAAAACTTATTTATTCAGCTTTCAGGTGATGCATAAATCTCAATGTTGAAAAAATGACCCTTATGACTGGTTTTGTGGTCCAGGGTCACATATATGATGTGTGACCAGATATAGGCTACAGTGGCATGCATGGATAGATATATGATACTTGTGTATCTGACCTGTGTAGAATCATGAAGTTTGGTTTAATTGATTTAATTTGATCAAAGACAACTAAATAGTAGCCATCGTCAGTTTTGAACAAAACATACACTCAGTAACTACAAACATCTGAAAGACTAAAACCAGAAAAGGAGAAGAAAATGTCTTACTCGTTCTTGTTTTTTAATGCAGACACTGTAATTGGGCCTTCGTGTGTGACCTATGTTAAAATTGACCTGGAATCAATGAAAGAAATGAGGAAGAAAAAGAAAGAGAATAAAGGTATGACAACAGCCCTGCTGAGGTGTCTTTTCAGTTGTTTCTTGATTAATGCATGAATAATAAATATATGATCATCTCTTGTCATCTGTTAGAAAAGGAGAGTTCTGACACTATTTACTCCAACATGAAGTTTTAAGGTGAAATAAACTACAAACAATGCTAAATATCACAATATAAAGCAATAACAAAAAATACATACATTAAAACTGTTTTATATTATGAATGAATTTGCATAATTGCAGGTGCAGTTGCTGGATCTTTCATCTTCAAAACTTTCATCAGCACTGGAATACAAAAAAAGAGTTGATGAATTGGATATATATTACTCTGATTATTAATCATATCGTTTAAATGATTGATCATAACATGCAAATGTTCATAATCTGTGATGTTTTAAAACATGATTCTGACCACTAATACAATAATGCATTTACTGTTACATTTCTAATATATTGCAGAATTATGAATATTATAAGACAATATCAACAGGCCTTTGTTTGTGTATTAATCTGTATCCTCTCGCTGTCCACTAGATGTCATCATATAGACGATTTGGTTGTTTCATCCACATGTTATTGTGTGACAGTATTTGATTTGCGCTTGTGCATTATGGTCTTTACTGTGCTAGTCCTCTTGCTCTCATACCCGCACTGCTTATAAACTACTTTAATCATGTAAGTTAATCAAATGCATTTTTCACTCAAGTTGCACATCTAAATAAAGTACTACATCTCTTGTGAAGTGACATAACGATTCTCTGTGGGACTTGGATGTGATGTAGGAACTATTTTACACCAGGGTTACACCTAGTCTTTCTGAGAAAGACTCTGAGGTTTATATTAACCATGGTGTCTTTTTACCGTGCAGTGTATTGACACCGGGTCATTAGGACCCCTGCAGGCCCCTGATGAGCGCCCCTGCTGGTCTCACTAACACCTCTTCCAGCAGAAACCTGGATGGGAGACCCAGAAGGTCTGCTTAGCTTCACTGGTGAAGGCTTGTGTAGTGGGTTTTCTCAAGCATCCCATGCATCTGGCCCAGAGTTCTCCACGCTATAAACAAATAATCTGTACAAATAGGGCACAATATACTGTATCATTTAAAGGAATTTTTCCATATTTATTTTTTACATGTGTTTTACTGATATTTTGAATTTTACATTTCATTGCATTGTGTTTTAGAGTTAACAGAAATGACAGTAAAATTAATTTGTTATATGTGTAATGAGCTGCCAGTACTTTCTGTAATTTAATGGATTTATTTTTACAGTGCAGGAGTAGACCAGCATGACTGTCTTTTATTGACATTTATGTCATGCACAAAAGCACAGTATCTATGCATTATCATTTTACAGAAGCTTGAACTTCTGACATCTCAAGCAATTGGACATGTGAGCAGCCCTGTTAGACTATGGGGTTAGACTGACTGCTCTAAATAAAGTCAAAGGAGTTTGACTCAAGCAGGCTGGATGGGTCAGTCCCATGCATGGGCCAATGGAAGGACAAGCTATAAGTACATTTACATTTATTTTCTTTTAATATACTCACATATAGCAATGTACAACAGCACAACTCCAACATCTGCCCAGACCACCAAGACCAATTCAATAAGTTGCTATGGAAAGGACTACACAGCCTCAGAGCAATCACGTCTCACCTTGAACACTGGTCAAACTAAAGGGATGATTTTTTGGGGGGTTTTTCTAAAATGAATGTGTGTTCTTTCAATACGGATATTTTTATAAATGGTGAAAATATAAAAATGGTTACTGATTAACTTGGATTAATGCTGGATTCAAATCTTAGTTAGACTACAAAACATAACTTGATTAAATTTCAGACAAACCAGACACTGATGTAGCTAAGACTTGTATGCATGCTGCAATCGTTTGTCATCGGTCATACTGTCTGATTTTGATTTTATTTTACCATCAGCGGAGACCAGGACAACTAGATGAGCCCCAGAGACTGGTCCCCAGTGAAGACCCTGTAGACGGCCATCGGGACAGGAATCAGACGAGTCTCTGCACAATCTGACTCGCTGATGTAAACTGCTGCTTTCGTCTGGCCAGAGGAGAACGACACGGTTTCCTCGTCTAAATACTGTAAAGCTGACGTAAAGCCACCCAGCTTTATATCAAGCTGACGTAAAGCTGCTTTCACACAACTTTCATTATCAAAAGCGCTATACAAATAATAGTTACTTGACTTGATTTCAGGTGACTGCGGCTGGGAGACAGGTGTAATAGTTGTGTTTCTCCTCGTCTCTTTTATTCTGTTCTTGATGGTTTTCTTTCCTTCAGTGATTCTGTTTGTTAGCAGGAGGTGTTCATCACTAAAGACCAAACTTCAGTCGGTTAATCACCTAAATATGGTGTTCCTGTGGCTCAGTGGTAGAGCATTGCATCAGCAACGCAAAAGGTTGTGGGATCGATTCCCAGGGAACACATACTGACCATAAATGTATAACCTGAATGCACTGTAAGTCGCTTTGGATAAAAGCATCTGATAAATGCATACATGTACATGTAAATATCTCATTAATTCCAACACAGTTTCAGTGTTTCTTTAGTGTGGACACGCTGAGCAATAATTTGATAACATTCTTTGCTGTGTTAGTTTCAAAATGTATGTCTTAAAGCATCTTCAGTGACAAAGATGTAGTGGAAACTTAAGACTGTTTTTTTATTTATGCATCTTTGAATTTTCTCACTGCATTTTTTATTTGCATATTTTTGTATTTGAGTGTCTTTTTGTGTTCACCAAAGATAAATGTGAACTTCCTGTTTGTGTTGCCAGTAAAAACCACATACGGAAACCGTGCTAAAAACATTACAATCCAGAGTCTAGAACTAATATTATCTGATCCTGAATATGTCCGTTTATCTTCATTATGACCTGAATGAAATGAAAAGAGTGCAGTAAATAAATAACAGAGGAATAAAACAAATTGCCTTTATTTTACAAAAATAAAACTGTTTAATATTACAATATTTCATCTCCATTCCTAACTATGAGTTTTCAGCACAGATTCATATTCTGTAAAGAGCAAATGAGATTAATTTAAACCCGAGCACCAAAAATAAAAGACATGCATCAGCTCCAGTGTGATCGAGAAATGAAATGTGCAACACAGCAGACAGTTATGTTGCACGCAATATTCTTCAAAAAGTGCAACCACATGTATTTATGAGATAATCATGTTATTGCACTCAACTTGACTCTTCATTTCCAGTGTAAGGAATGAACTAGACATGATGTGTGCTGTCATTTTTAACATCAACTAATTAAACATGCAAAATGACACACATTTCAGACAAGATAACTCAACTCGTCACAGGACAGCAATAGAGGGGGGGGGACTATGACGTCAGAACGCGGTAGAGTAATTCGCCGCGGGTTCCTTCGAGATTTATAATGGGGTTTATTATGGGGGTTTTTAATTTATGAGTGAAATAAAGCCTGTGGTAAACATAAATTGATGACACTTTTACGTTTTGTTCTACAGAGTAAATTACACACATCCATACCAAAAACTGAAAATGTGTTTATTTTTGAAAACGTATGTTTTTAATAAGTAACTAGATAAGAACGTTTGGGCTGTGAGTGTGTGCAGTTTACATTGTAGAACAAAATGTAAAAGTATCGTCAAGTTATGTTTACCACAGTCTTTATTTCTCTCTTAAATTAAAACCCCATAATAAAACCCCATTATAAAACCCCATTATAAAACCCCATAATAAAACCCCATAGGAACATCTCGAAGGAACCCGCGGCTAATTACTCTTCCGGGTTCTGACGTCATAGTTCCCACACTCTATATATAGGACTGTTTGAAATGTATATCATTGCATAGACTCTCAAAAATAAAGGTTCTTTATTTCATTGATGTTTCCATGAAGAATCCTTCTTATCCACACATGATTCTTTAAAGGTTCATGAGATTAATACAATATTCCTCACACTATTAATTATTATTTTTTTAATTAAATGCTCTTTATGGACAAAAAATGTCCTTCTATTGCATCACTACAAAAAAAAAACTATTTTGGGGCATTTATTTGTAAGAATATATTGTATACTGTTTCACAAAATAGCAGACAGCATACAGTGTGTATTGTATCTATCAATTAAACCCATCTAATCACAAGTGAATACACACTGAAATTACATTAAAGTACAAGTTTAGTTTTTTCTCACAAAGATCTTCTCTGGTTTCTCTGGGTCCACTGAAGTGACGTCTTCATGTGTTTGTGTCATATCTCTCCCAGTTTGCAGTAAACCGTGTTTATTGGATCTGAATCGTGTTCTGCTGCCTGGTGAACTGTAGCTTCCACTTGAATAGTTCTGTCTTGTCCAGATTGCTGTTGCTCCTGATTGTCTCTCGTCACCTCCACACTGTCTACTTGACATGCCTTGGTCTGAGCAAGACACACAGAGATACAGGTCACACAGAGTTACTGCATCTGAACAGATCAGGACATTACACTCATTCAGGAAGATATTACACACCTGTCGTGATGGAGTGTCGTAGACGGTTTCTACTTTGCTGCTGACAGTGTTGTTTGCTGGAGACGTCTGGGATGCGGACGGCTTTTGCACTGTGCTGTAAATCGTTTCATGATGCTGTTCAATCACAACACGACTGGACTGATACAGAGAGAAAGAGCAGCGTTTAAAAATAAAGAGTCATGAAAAATAATTCAGTTCTGAGAAACAACTTGACTGAATTATACCTGCGGATGAACTTTTGAACAATTTCTTCTCTTGACAAATACCACAATCACACCCATAACCAAACCCAACAAAACACCAACACTAACGGTAGCACTGATCCAAACGAAGAGCGATGGTGAAGAGTGCAAATCACTAGTCAGCTTTCCATGGCCTGAAAATAAATACAAATATTAAAACACATTTTAGAAAAGAAACAACAGCAAAACTGGTCTTTTATATTTCATTTGATTTACTCTTGTTATTTTTGTATTTAATTTTAAGGCCTGAAGTGCTTATATGTATGGGCTAAACAGTACTCTTGATGAGTAATCACTGCTGCGGGTTCGGCTCTAATTAGTAAATAGGCATCATATTAAGCTCCTCGTCAACAGCGATCATAATGGAGAATTGGAGATGAAGCACTATTAAATTCAAAGCAAAAGACCCCAGACTTCAGACGCTTCTCAGAATAGCTCAGAAGAACACAACACTATACTGCAGTTGGTGGCTTTAGCACCTGATCATTCCCGAAAGCCGCTTATCTTTTTTAAGATTCACATTATAAATGTCAAGTCAAATAGATTTGAATATAATGAAGAAGGAGAGGTTTTCGATGTAAACAGCCGTCTTTGACCGTTGCGCCTCATCTGTTCTTTCGGTTTTAAAACGCTGTGTCAGGTTAAAAGTGAAACTTTTCAAAACACGTCTGGAGACATTGCACTCTTTCATATTGTGTTTGAGTTTTTAAAAGCTCAGATGCTTTCGTGTATTTAACTCACTGGGGTTGTATTTCCCTCATCACCTATCAGCCGGCAGATTCAATAAACCGCTATTGATTCAACGAGCCGATAATTTACAACGAAGATGTTCAGCGATATTGATAGCATGTGCCTAATAACTCTGCACACTTTAGAGTGTGACCTTGTAAATATTCAGCTTTTAGGGAAAATGGAAAATTAAGTGAATAAAATGCAAAAACAAAATTAAGAATATGCAAAATATTCATGCACTTTAAAATAAAATAAAAATTGCCAAAAAATCCTGGAGCCTATTCAAAGTCTAATTGAAATATTAAAATAAAGAAACTTTTCCGGCGCCTCGTGGTTAGTGCGTCGACACCCGGCGACCCGAGTTCTTTTCCCATCTCAAAGTCCTTTAACGACCCGCTCTCTTCTCCACCCCATGCTTTCCTGTCATCTCTGTACAGTCTCATCTCAATAAAATCCCAACATTTATACAAATATATTAAAACATTCTTTACAATTTATGGAAAAAAATGCTTCAGAAACTATTTGCATGTTAATAAAATATACATTTTTATCTGATCATTTAAAGATGCTTATGTTCTGTATAAAAACAGCATGCATTTAAAAAGGAGGGATTGTTATTGGCACAGTGGTTAACCAGAAAAAATAAAATAATGGCCCTTCACGCCCAAAAGGTTGCCGACCCCTGACATACATTAACAATAGGTTAATGCAGTTTTTGGTGCAACAACACTATGGCAATAGTTAAGCCGTACACAGCCTCTATGTTTGTCTTATTAAATATCCATGCACTAGACATGTTCATGTGTTTTCAGCGTCTGCAGGAAACCATTCAAAACTTCAAACAGCGATGTAAACACTCGTTTGTGTTCCTTCCTTCTGTTTTTCTTTCATAAGAAACCGAAGGGGATTTTCATGACCACATATCCGCAGATGTAACAGCTAATAAAACATGCGTGTTGCATGATACACTCATCCAATTAACATTATTAATAGCATAAATATGCAAATAAGAACAATAACTCCGGGTTTACGAATAGAAAGTGTGAAATCCCAAACGTGACTTGATGATGATGACTGGTCAGTGGTCACAGGGTTAAGTACACCCCTGACACGACACAAGATGAGTATTAAAAGAATCATACTTACACATAATGTTAGGAGCTGTAGAGTGATTCTTGCTCACATGGTTTTTCACATTACATTTGATGGTGCTGCTGTCCGGTGCAGTGACAGTGATGTTAATGGAGGATAGAAAGTCTTGTGTTTTTGTACACAGGTTTTGGTCACAGTCATATGTGACCCAGCTCCCATCAGCCGAACAGTTCACTGTGGACCGACACGCAGCAGATGAATTAACGTCATATTGATTCACTTGGATTACAGGCTGAGGGACCGTGTCTGGAAAAAGAGCACAGATAAATTATCAAGAGATACTGAATTATATCTATCATGTTATAAGCATACAGTGTAAATGAGATGCACAGATCTTACTCTCCACTTTAAGTGTGAATGCAGCCAAAGTCTGTTCCTCGTGTTTTGAAAGGGCCTCATATAGTCCGCTGTCATCTTCTTGCAGGTTGAGTATGGTCAAAGACCAGTCTGAGTAATTTAAGCTCATTCTTATCTTTAATTTACCGGGAACTCCATCTCTGTCTCCAAGCAATTCTCTCCTGTCGAATCGTCGCCAATTAACGTTATTGTGCTGATGTGACTGATTTCTGGGACCGATGCTCAAATGGATTGAGCTTCCTTCCAATCCATAACGAATATTTTGGCAATCAGTGACAAAACCTGCGTACATGAAAATGTAATTTATGGTCATAGATAACCTTTCAATATATTGAAGATCAAGGGCTGTATACACAAAGCATTTTATCTTAGCACTAAAGGTCCTTAGGCACGCTGAGTCCAAAATGTTCTCATGCCTTTTTTGTGTATTCGTCATCCTACGAACACAGAAACCTTGCACACTGAGTCTGATGCATATCAATTAAAAAATTAGCTAATTAATACAAAATGAGTCTTCAAGCAGTGAGGATGATTTTGTTGTCCTCTCTCTCTCTTAGTAAGAGAAAAAGAAAGAGTAAATATTGGGTGCATCCAATCCTGAGATATAGAGAGGAAGGAGCGATTTAAAGCAGGCACCAGAGGTCTATGTAATGTCAGGTTGACGTTGGACATGACGTCGTACAGATGTTACATTTTGGTTGAAAATGAAAATCGGGTTGACGTCAATATTTGACATAGCCTTAACGTTGGATTTTGGTTACACAACAATCTCAACGTCAGCTGACATTAGGTATTGGGCGTCAATTTAACATTGACATTAGATGTTGAATTTACATTGAATTTTGGTCACCCGACGTTACAACCTAAATTTGACCAAATATCAACCTCTAATTGACGTTGTGTTGCCTGTTTTGTGCCTGCTGGGATTACTTCAGGATGCCGGGGGCTCAGTTTGATGCTCCGCTAGCGATACTAGGGCCACGTATTAAAAAGACGACCACCAGTTTTCCAGAGGTGTAAAGTACTTGAGTAAATGTAACTGATTACTGTACTTGAGCATCTTTTAAGATAGTTTGTAGTTGTACTGAGGATAAAAGATATTAACAACTTTTACTCTCTACTTCACTATATTTCTGAATGAGTATCTGTACTCTTTACTCAACTTCATTTGTGTACACGAGTGTTGCAGTTACACATTACATTTTGCATGGCACCTATCTTTTCTGCAGCAGTTTATTTCTGCTACAAAAGACGTGATATTGCCAAATACCTTGTGTGTTTTTGCCCTTACTCCCCCAAACTTGTCTACAAGGCTACTTTACATGAATGTGAGCTCCTTAGCAAGTAGTTGTGAATCACAGGTGTTTTAGATATGAGATGAGGACATGACTGCAGCTGGCAAGGAGGCTGAAACCAGCACATCCAGTGCACGACGACTTTGACTTTTTAATGAAATTTGTAGTTTTATTTTATTAGCAAATTTGCAATTTTGAGGTGTTCATTTTTATTTTGGTTTTAGAAAATGTGATTCCTCTCCTCACAAATCAGCTCTTTCTCGTTTGTGTCTAATATTCTCTGTGCCATGTCTTGGACTTTTATGTCACTTCCTGTCTCCCGTGGTGTTTGTAGTCAGTTTGTATCTTATCTTGTTCAGCTTGTTAGCCTCATGTATACTGCATATACAGCTTTCTTCAGTTCTTTGTGAGTTGTTGAATGTAATGGTTGTTTGTTTGCATGTTATTCTGTTCTTTGTTCTCTGTGGTTTTTGGCTTATTGTTTTTCCATGAAATACCTGCACATAGATCTGCACATGGATCAGGACGCATGACTTGGGGGGGATTTTATATTTCTTGGGGTGGCCGAATCCCGCGGATAGTGGGGGGGTTGTTGCGGTTGGTTTCAAGTAAACGCTCAAAATCCATTATTTGGTTAACATTTTACAATAATTCAATGACACTTAACATTAACTAACATTAACTAGTGGAACCGTATTGTAAGATGTTTTAATATTGTAATATTGTTATTAAAGCATATACACAAAAACACTTAAATTAACCAGAAATGCAAGCAGGTGGATGATTTGGCATGGCAGCCAATACAAATAATGAATAACCATTTCCTTACCTAAATCCTGCATTTGGACCAGGCTCGGTTGCAGAATCACATCACTCTGTGCTTCTGAAATTATCATCTTGATCTATATGGTGTAATAGTTAGCTATCTCTGTGTCGTACGTGGTTGCTTGTCAATCATGAAAAACACTAGTTTTATTTAAATTCTGAATTATTATCATATACAGCATGCAAAGAGCGCTCCCTTAAATTGTATAAAAAAAATCCTCATTCCTCACGATTTTACAAAATCCCGTTTTAACCAATGAATGTGACAACATTTTTTATGAAGTTACGAGCATGATAGAACTCGGCGCTGGACAAAAAGCGGTGAGTGCATTATTACAAAGAAAACATATCCTAGACCAGGAGTTATGGGCAGCTTTTCCATCTAAAAGCAATCAGTTAAACTATTGTACACACTAAACTAAAGTCCGGCCATCCCCCTCACACAAAGATGTCCCCCCCCCCCCCTCTGGCGCCGGGCCTGACATAGCCCTTGCCTCTGCCTGTTTCCCCCAGCTTCTCCACAACGTTACAGTTTTTGACTGGGATGTCTCTTTGACTAGTGCAACTTTGAGCCTATATTTAGTAAGTAAAATACTTAATTATTGTTAAAATCAGATACTCTCAGAATTTCACTCAAGTTGGAATTGGTGACTTGTAACTTGTAGTGGAGTAACTTTCACTGTAAGGTATCTGTAAGTATGGTGCTCAGCTTCTCTTTACACCTCTGCCGATTTCTGTCAACTCAGTGTGCAAGGACCATTACAGTGCTCTGTGCTGTGAGACGAGGTGGATCAATGTCAGACGCCATTCTGGACTTTGACATTCGCTTGTACGGTGGCTTTGAATTGTCAAAACACCTCTCAAAATGCTTGCTATGGATGCGAAAAATGCAGAAAATTGAACCCGATCCAAATTTCTTTATGACGGATGAAACTCTTGGAGGCAGTGTGTAAATATGATTGACACAACATGAGCTCCTATTTATTTTTTAACGTGCAAATTTGTCGGTGTGCAATGCATTGTGTAACCCCCCTGGGTCCACACCATCACAGTGAGCGGGTCTCGAACCCGGGATTCCGACGCGGGAGGCGGGTGCTCTACCAAGGAGACTAAAGGCTACAGCCGCTAGCGTCAGCCGGTAGAGCGCCTCTTTTTGAGGTCAGGAGAGTGAGGTTTACACACAGCCCTTACTGGCATACATCCGTTACAATTGCAGTGTGCAGTTCTTAGGTAATAATTTCCTCTCAAAACCTATCCACAAACTGCTGAGTACAACTTTTACTAAGGAATTGTAAGAAATCTTAAGCTAAGACCTCGTTGCATAAAGCTTACCAAATATGCTCACAGTGATTGGCTGAGAGGGAATGGGTCTTTGACAGTGATTTAATCATGGGTATATTGCAGAACAAGTATTTTGAGTCTTGCATTACATAGTCACGTTGGAAAGGCAACCCAGTGTTAACAAGAGTGGAGAAGGAGGACCATTAACCGTAATTTTCAAAGCTACGAGAATACATTTTGTGCAGAAAGAAAACAAAAATTAGTATTCTCAGAGCTTCGTAAAACTACGGTTGAACCCCTGATGTCACATAAACTATTTTACAGATGACTACGTTTATATGCCTTGATCGTAGTAGGACCCTTGCTGTCTATGGAGGGTCAGAAAGCTCTAGGATTTTATAAAAACATCTTAATTTGTGTTCCAAAGATGAACTGAGGTCTTACGTGTTTGGAACGACATGAACATGAGATATTAATGACAGAATTTTTCACATTTCCCTTTAAGATGCTTTGTGAATACGGCCCATGGAATATTGTGCACAAGCTGTATGGACTACTTCTATAGGGTTCTGATGCTGTAAGTTTTCAATTTAAAGAAAAAATAAGCCTGATAATTATTTCAAATATCTTCTTTTTTGTACCAAAGATAATAAAAAAGTCATGAGTTTGGAATACCACAAGGGTGTTTTGTGAGAACTGTACTTTTCAATGAGTAACAAGACCCTGCAAGGGAATCTTTAGATTCTGTTTCGTGCTAGCAAAAAGATACCTACCAAAACTGAAGAAAAAATACCACTGCAAAATGAGTTTCATAGCTGTCAGCTTGAAAGACACCAGATTTCCTGCCGAGCACCTGCAGGCCGGAAACATGAAAGAAACAGAAACATGAATTTCAGCAGTGCATTCTTCTGCAAAACAAGTTTTACATACAGAGCACCAAACCAACTAAGCAGTATAAATGAGTGAACCAACTGTTTAAGACCAACTTTCTTATGTCCACTAATAACCTCTTATTTATGCTCAGACTTCTGTACTTCTATAAAGCTCAACAGCAACAACTAAATGAGTGATTTCTCTAAATATATGTGGGTGTTTGTGGGTGGGTGTGTTTAGTTATGCAGTCACCAGAGCATAGCTAAACCATTTGCCTGATCTGGTGGAAAGTTTGAATCTCCTCTGAGCTAGAAATGCTATTTGAGTGTTTTTATTTTCACAATGAGTCACAGACAATAGAAAAGGTCATCCCCACAAACACACATGCTCTGACACACAAATATGAAATTAATTCACATGTAATTTCACAATTAAAGTCTTAATCACAAGCACATATTATCCATTCTAAACGAAATCCTGAAGATTATAATGGAAATGTGTGCTCTTGTAACTGCGTGTCCACCTTTTTACACAGAAATAAGCAGAGTAATCCACGAGCAGCTAAACCTTGATGACTTTAACCAGTCATTTCAACTTTAATGTAAACTAAAAACAACTGGCATATTGTCAAATGTGTATATTACTTGCGTTAAATCCAGAATTGCAGCGCTGCAGATATTTTGCATTCAGATAGCAACAGCTGTGCACACAAAACTCAGACTATTTCAATATGAATTCAAATGAAACACAATATGCATGCATTAACATATCACTCATTACATGTCAAATGTAAAAAAGCAAGAAATGTATCACAAACTAGAGCCTCAGTCCTTACCTGCAAGATCTGTTGTAGTAAATGTCTTGAACAGGATGAGATGAAACGGTTGCCACTCTCAAACTCAAAAGTACAGTCTTCCTGTTCTCATTTGCATGTTGGAAACAAGTGACACGGTTTATTTTTATTTTTAACCCAAGTGATGTCATACGGAAACTGTGATTAATAGATCATATCTATCTATCTATCTATCTATCTATCTATCTATCTATCTATCTATCTATCTATCTATCTACAGTATCTCACAGTAGTGAGTACACCCCTCACATTTTTGTAAATATTTTATTATAACTTTTCATGTAACAACACTGAAGAAATGACACTTTGCTACAATGTAATGTAGTGAGTGTAAAGCTTGTATAACAGTGTATATTTGCTGTCCCCTCAAAATAACTCAACACACAGCCATTAATGTCTAAACCGCTGGCCACAAAAGTGAGTACACCCCTAAGTGAAAATGTCCAAATTGGGCCCAAAGTCAATATTTTGTGTGGCCACCATTATTTTCCAGCACTACCTTAACCCTCTTGGTAATGGAGTTCACCAGAGCTTCACAGGATTGCCACTGGAGTCCTCTTCCACTCCTCCATTAAGACATAACGAAGCTGGTGGATATTAGAGACCTTGCGCTCCTCCACCTTCTGTTTGAGGAGGCCCCACAAATGCTCAATAGAGTTTAGGTCTGGAGACATGCTTGGCCAGTCCATCACCTTTACCCTCAGCGTCTTGAAGGTGTGTTTTGGGTCGTTATCATATTGGATTACTGCCCTGCGGCCCAGTCTCCGAAGGGAGGGGATCATGCTCCGCTTCAGTATGTCACAGTACATGTTGGCATTCATGGTTCCCTCAATTAACTGTAGCTCCCCAGTGCCAACAGCACTCATGCAGCCCCAGACCATGACACTCCCACCACCATGCTTGACTGTAGGCAAGACACACTTGTCTTTGTACTCCTCACCTGGTTACCGCCACACACGCTTGACACCATCTGAACCAAATAAGTTTATCTTGGTCTCATCAGACCACAGGACATGGTTACAGTAATCCACGTTCTTAGTCTGCTTGTCTTCAGCAAACTGTTTGCGGGCTTTCTTGTGCATCATCTTTAGAAGAGGCTTCCTTCTGGGACGACAGCCATGCAGACCAATTTGATGCAGTGTGCGGCGTATGGTCTGAGCACTGACAGGCTGAACCCCCCCCCACCCCTTCAACCTCTGCAGCAATGCTAGCAGCACTCATACGTCTATTTCCCAAACACAACCTCTGGATATGATGCTGAGACCTGTTCTGAGTGGAACCTGTCCTGTTAAACTGCTGTTAAACCGCTGTATGGTCTTGGCCACCGTGCTGCAGCTCAGTTTCAGGGTCTTGGCAATCTTCTTATAGCCTACGCCATCTTTATGTAGAGCAACAATTCTTTGTTTCAGATCCTCAGAGAGTTTTTTGCCATGAGGTGCCATGTTGAACTTCCAGTGACCAGTATGAGAGAGTGAGAGCGATAACACCAAATTTAACACACCTGCTCCCCATTCACACCTGAGACCTTGTAACACGAATGAGTCACATGACAACGGGGAGAGAAAATGGCTAATTGGGCCCAATTTGGACATTTTCACTTAGGGGTGTACTCACTTTTGTGGCCAGCGGTTTAGACATTAATGGCTGTGTGTTGAGTTATTTTGAGGGGACAGCAAATTTACACTGTTATACAAGCTGTACACTCACTACTTTACATTGTAGCAAAGTGTCATTTCTTCAGTGTTGTCACATGAAAATATATAAAATATTTACAAAAATGTGAGGGGTGTACTCCTGTGAGATACTCTAACTATCAATCAATCTATCTATCTATCTATCTATCTATCTATCTATCTATCACTGAGGTACTCAAATGTTAAAAGGTAAATTTTTTAACCTTATTTTTTCCAATTATAGTTTTTAAAGTGTACATATAACCACCCTGAAGTGCATATTAGTACTTTATAAGTGCAAAGTACCTTAAAAGTACATATTTTTACCCTAAAGTGTACATATTAGTGCCTTTTGAAAGGTCCTAGACTCATCGGCACACATAATTCAATAAGCACATATTCAGCTGAGAACTACTACAATCTTGAGTGTTTTGATTCTCTGTGTGTGTATGTGACTGCATAGTTACTCAAAGTAAAATACTGTACATACTGTAGAGTGCCTGCTGATGAAGGCTGAATTCATCGCAGATGGATCTGCATCACAATTTCATCTTTCATTTTCATGATGCTGGGAATTCTAGGGAATAAACGCCGGGTGTTTTTAACACTCACCTCAAAATCACACCAGGTGTTACGAAACTGTCATTTAACACACAGTTCATTGAACACATTGATCAAATCACTGAGCAACTGCTTCAAAACTTCTCATTTATTAAAAATAGTCACAGTTGAGATCATTAGCAGTTAAAGTGAAAGTCCAGTTATGAAACACAAAAGGAAATCCATGAAACAGATGTTTCCTTACAGCCACCGTTGAAGACAGGCAAAATGTGCTAAAGATAAAACCCAAATCATTATTTTTCAACAACATGAACCATCTGAATAATAATAATAATAACGTGTCATTGGGGGTTTATCACTTGCAAGTTGAAAAGCTGATCTCATAAAATACATTTTATAAAACTAATTACATTTCACTTAATAATTTGTATAAAGGGGAGTTTGTTGACTAACAATAACATCAGCACAATGCATGAGCAATAGTAGTTTACAACAGCAACAGTGGTACTTGACTTAATAAACAGCTCTTATTTATTATTATTATTATTATTGTCGTTGTTGTTGTTGATTCATAGGCACATTGGCTACAATTTCTATAATTCAAAATACATTCTTTCACTCTTCGTCATTATCTTCACATATAAAAGGCCATGTACAGTTAAGTTGGACCCAAACAAAATATCAAAAATAAAGCCTCCTCCTCGAGTTAAAGTGCTTTTAGTATTGTTAACAAACATCTTTATGTTTATTCCAGTGACAAAATATCAACTATGGGGAAAAAAACTAGATCTTTACCCAAAATATCTCTATACTGGCACTGTTAGACACAAATATAGATACAAATCACATCCAACGCAGTCTCTCAAGAAGACGCCGCGCCGCGCACAAGTTATTGACTCTAACTGTTGTACCTTTGCTCTATCATTAACTACAGTACAGTGGTTTAAATATTATGATTTCTTACTGTCAATGACATGCAACCCTCCAGTTCATTGTAATCCATAATCCTTCTGCAAAAATAGATCGATTTCCATGTGTTTATAAAATCAGGTATTGTCCATCAGAGTTTACAGAATAGCTGTTCTTCTCAAAGTGTCTCATATCTGTGGCACTGCTTTTCTTGGCCACAAGGTGGTGAAGTAGTCCTTCCTAGTCAGCAGGTCCGTCACACGAGCATCTGTTGCTGTTTTGACATGAATTAAGCAGCATATCTATGTTGAATCATCATTTGATTCCACGTGGTCTAATAGTTTAGTAGTTTATAGTATTTCTCATTTACAGACTCCAACTATGTCCGGAATGGAACACTAGCATACTAACATACACTATATTGCCAAAAGTATTGGATCCCCCTTCTAATGAAAGGTTTGACTACTTTGAGTACAAATCTGAATGTTTAAGCATATAATGATATTCTAGGGAATTGAGTACTAATATTATAGCAACAGTTTGGACAGAACTCTTTTCTATTCTAACATGACAGTGTCTCTGTGTATAAGACAAGAATCAAAGAGAAATGATGATTCAGTCAGTGTGGAAGAACTTGACTGGTCTGCAGAAAGCAGCTGAACACCTCTGGTGTGACTTTAAATGCAGACCTTGAGCCAAAAACTCATCCCCAAACACTAAAGTACCTTTCATTAGAAGGGGGGAATCCAATACATTTGGCAATATAGTGTATGTATACAGCATACTATTTCTTTAAAGTATCATGTGAAACAATGTGCATCATGCAGTGATAAGAGTTTCAAATAGTCGTATGCGACATTGTTGTCATGTGATTTCATTTCTTTGTTTAACTGAACAAATGATTAGCTAAAAAAAAATTAAAGTGCATTATTTTGCAATTGTAATTGCATTTTCAATACAATTTTTGGCAGCCCAACAAAGAAATATAGGAAAATGGGTTCCACAACTGATTGGGCATCTAGAAGACGGAGAGTTTAGCTCTAACTTGCCTCCGCACACCTGCATGGAGTGGGTCAGGTGTGTTTAATAGGGTTGGAGCTGAACTTTGCAGCACACCAGCCCTCCAGAAGCAGAATCCGACACCCCTGCCCTAGAAACGTATCATTTTAATGCACTATAAGCAGCACTTGATAATCATAATTGTGAGTGCATTGCATTGTGGGATACGTGAAATGACCACTGTGTGGCTCTAATACAGTGTACGGTTTACTCGAATCAGATGAACATGAATCTAGAAATATTGGTTTCTGTACGAATAGCGATGTATAGTTCGGAAATGAATGTCCGGTGACTGGCACTAAAAGGTTATTGTGAATACCGTACCATCTGCATTAAATGCAACCCTAAAAATGTAACCGATAGTGTTAACAAATGCAACTGTGAGATAATAACACATTTGCTGAGGCAACCATGCCGTTTTAGCTTGCTTGCTTTGAGCTCTTTTATCATTAGTCATATCTCAGGAGACTTTATGCTTCGCATAGCAAGTGCAATGCTATACCGGTGAGCTATCGAGCAAGTTTGGTCAGAAAAGTCATACATATAGAGCTGAATATGTGATTATTATGAGCGAACGTCAAAATGAATTACTTGTAATCATAATCTGTGTGAATAGGAATAAAAGTTGTTGGTGCTTTACCGCCATAGTGCTCACCGCAACTGTATGTACAGGTATGTTTTTTGAGTTTTCCAAAAATATAGGTCAAGGCATGTTTTTCCAATAATTTTGCCATTGTAGATTATCTGTGTCTTTTGTCCATGCAGAAAACTTGCATGCTATGCACAGTATACATACCAGAAACAACAAGTGCAGTATGCTGGTGTGCTCTTCCGAACATAGCCGCTCTGTCTTTATCGTCTCTATTTCATGCATTTCAGCGCTAGCCAACTCTACTGGCACCCTACCTTGTACAACAGGTAAGCCTAGTGGCATCAAAAAAAAAGTTGGCTAACACTGAATCAAACAAGAACTCAAGCAATTTATCTGATGCCCCGTTCATTCATTCATCTCCGTTTTCCGCTCTCTAGACGTTACTGATGCGGACGCTGAGCTGTTCTCGGACACGCCCCCTGCCCCGCCCTCTTTCATCCCGGTAGCTCTCCTCCAATCGCATCTTCTCCGTACCCACCCCTTGGTCTCCAGCACTATTGCCTTGCTGTTGGGGCGACTGGGTGTTTGGAGGCGGGGCTTGTTTAAAAACGGGCGGAGTCTTGGTCTTGGCAACCTTGTCAAAGAAGGAAAAATCAGCGACATACTTTCCGGAGGGTGAGAGGGAGACGACGGGGGGGAACTCGTAGCCCCACAGGATCTCGTCGGGCAGGTAGGAGGTGCGCACTTGGCAGGTGGCCGAGGTCGGCTCCACGGTAGCACTCAGGATCACAAGCAGCTCAAAGTCAGCCAGCTCCGGATCCGTCCACCCGCCACCTTAGAAAGATGTCAAATATACAACAGGAATTCAGTAGGGAATAGTGTAATTCATCCCATGTTGTCCCAAACATGTATGGCTTTGTTTCCAGTATAACACATGAAACGGAGCAGCTCTCAAATCTCATTCATGCTTGAACATAAGCAAATATCTAACAGATTTAGAGTGGCATTCGTCTGTTAACATTTACATTAAAACTGGGATATTCTTCAAAGAATATGTATCATGTAAATACATATGTTAATCAGTATATGCAATACTTAATGTGAACCTCTTTTCTTTAAGCTTTATTTTAGTTAACTGAAATTAAAACCATGAAAAACATTTGCATCCCTTGAAATAAACTAAACGGTTACACTTTATTTTAAGGTGTCCTTGTTACAGTGTAAGTATACATTTAAGTACTGAGTAATATTAATTAACGGTTTGGATTAGGGTTTGGATTAGGGGTAATTGCATGTAATTATGCATAATTTAGTGTTATTATAATAGTAATGTAACATGTAACAAGGACACAGTGAAATAAAAAGTGTTAGCTCGCTTAATCTTCTTGATAAACTACAATAGCTCAAATTAAACCTGAAATAAAATTAATAAAAAGATGTAAATAGACAGTAAAAAAAAACAATTAATAAAAATGACAGAAATGCACAAAATACATACAAATAATGCCCAAAACATTCACAATGATGCAAAAATAACACTGATATTACGTTTAAGTTTTATTTAGTTGTTCTACTCTTTGTAAGTATCTAGAGCTTCTGGAAACCATACCACATTATGTGTGTGTTTGTGAACAATTGGTGAATAAAGCAAATATTGATTGATTCTGATTCTAAAGTTAATAAAGACATCGACAAAATTCTCAAAATCATTTGTCCCTTACAATAACATTTGACACCACGTACTCACTTTAGTTCAAAACAGATAGTTTAAGACGATTCGGACAGTAACACAATCAACAAATTGATGTAAAAATTGACAATATGTGATGTACACAAGAAAACGTGTAGCTCATACCAGCAGAAATAGAAATGCCTTCACTCGTAAACATGCCATTCACCCACTGACACACACACACACACACACACACACACACACACACACACACACACACACACACACACACACACTCACACACACACCTGCATCAACATCCCACATTCAGAGCGAGAGACCGTCATCTGTGCAAACAGTCTCTTCTTTAACCCAGAGCCAGTTCTGCTTTCTGTGAGCAAAGAACATGGAGTTCATAACCCACAAACACACAAGATCATGCTCACAATCATGTTTTACAGTGCCCCAAAAACATATCTGACACTTGAGTCACACTGAGAAATGTTACTGAATTACATTATTCAATATTTAGTTTAGTATCATTTATTTTATTGTACAACAGATGACAAATGGTGAGATATTTCCTAAATGCAATGACATTCGGAGAGTAAGAAATGCATTAAGCATTCAAAACATTTTAGGGCCGGTGTATACACATTATAAATTCACATGAATTAAAAGCTTACTGGCTAATTAATGCAAATACACTGACAAGTATTAATTATCAGCATGTAAAGATATTCTTCTGATGATGACAGGACTCGTCGTGTTTACTAGCGATGTGGTCTCTCACTGTGTCTTTAATGCTGTGTCATTTTCATGTCTCATCAAATATAAGTTAAGTACAGGAATGAAATCTTATTAGTTGCCTTTCTTTTATCACATGTATGAATATGTAAACATAGGGGGACATTTGACATGGCATGTTTTGAACATGAAATATTTGAAATGTCTCTGGGTGCTGCTATACTACAGTCATTTCTAACATTAAAAGCTTGATTTATTAAGATGCATTTCAATCTATTAACAATATAATCTTGGTATGCACACGAAAAGTGACAACATTCTTCAAAAAATATGTTGTGTTCCACAGAAACAAAGACACAAGTCATAGACATTTGTAATGACATGAGGGTGAGTAAAGGATGAAATGTAATTTATTTTGAATGTTCCTCTAACACAATGTTAGAGGGGAAATACTGACAATGTGATATTTTGTTTTTCTGCTATATATATGATCTGGGGAAAAATAGCAATATATTTTTTTATATAACTTTTATAGAATGTGGAAAAAAATCATAATTTCCAAAATGCTTGGGGTGATATTTTTGCAAAGTACTTCTGCACAGAAAATAAAAATAATTTTGAAAAGAAATCTGAAAAAAAATGAAAATCTGAGACATTTTTGAGTGCAAATCAGCCTCAAGAACCAAACCTCTTTCAGGAACCATAAAGTGAACTTCCATTTCAGTTTTCATAGGCCACATGTTTTGACCCATTTAATGTGACTATAAACTATTAATACAATGATTGTGATTATTCAATAAAAGTATTAAAACAAAAAATAAAATTATATTGTATAGTACAAAGATAAAATTATAATAAAAATATTTCCATTTAAATGCTTCATTTTCAAAAGTTAAAATATCAAGGTTAAACTCTGATGGTTTGCTGGTTTCAGAGTTAATTGGGACCATGTTCACTTACACGTGAGCATATTACAGTACAGTGTTTCAGCATCTCACAGCAGCTTGATTCTCAGTAAATGAACGAAGGCTCACAAAGAAGATAAAACTCAGTATCTATTAAATTAAATCGCAGACTTCATGATTTGACGATTGCATTTAGCCCTATCATAATATTATATTTCGATACATCATGCAGTCCTGGTTTGAAACCACAAGTAAAACATAGTCTGAGTCAAACAAACATACAGGAACACACATTCATGAGAGAACATCTTGTTTGGTGGGTCATATAGCTATAAGCTGAGTTGTCCCTGAGCTCCAGCAGAGGCATGCGTCTCTTCTTCTCAGTCTCTTACGCAAACACAATGCCACATTCAGCAGACTGGCACACTGTGTATGTCGTTTTTTTTGTTACTATAGATTCACACACACTGGTGCACTGGCGCACATCCATGCACGTACGTTTACACACATCCACATACAGATTCACCCTGTAATGCACCGGCACGCTTTCGGACACGTTTTTAAGGTCTGTGCCAGTTTCTTCATTCACATGCAAATGTGCTTCCATTGGAGCTTTCTGAATAGCTATTTCTACTTCATATTCAGGTTTTTAAAGAAAAATGTAACGGTCAACATACAAAACAGAGTCATTTCTGGAAGGACACAATGAAACGGGAAGTCATCACGAGTTTCATTTGGATTAGGTAGCATTAGGAGTAAGTGGGGTCTATTAAATATAACTCTATACTGTATAATCTGACTACAGTCAATTACACTGGGCGATCTGGCTAGACTACAAACACGATGAGACAGAAGCATTGAGAGGAGAGAAAAAGCACAACAGAAACCATAAACAGATACACAAGGATATGCATGTACAGGGAAAACTCATAGACATGCGAGATGAGGGTGCAAAAGCAGGGACCGGAGGGTCTGATAGCTTGGGCCCTCGATGGGGTAGAGACTGGGACCGTAACTGGATCCACGACCTGCGTGTCAGCACCAGGAACTGGGCTGCTTTGTGCCTCTAATGAGAAGCTCTGGCACGCTCTCATATATGCATTCCAGCCAAACAGAGAGAATGTATAAAAGAAAGAGGGAAAGCTACATCTACAAAGAAAGTGAATGTGGGCTAACAGAGAGAAAATCAGATGAAGAGAGGATGAAGACAATAAATGCAGCTCATCGGCCAATAATAGAAACCCCAAGTTCCTGTAAACATGCCCCCCTCACCTAAGTCTTTATTACATTTTCTACAATTCACACTAAACTTGTAGAAAGAACGTGAAATCCACTTCTGTCCTTTAACCTCCCAATATTCAATTAAACTTTTGCAGTCTTTCCCACAACGGATTTCTATGATTCCCAAATGCCAATCCTGACACCAGAGGTCCTTGCTGAAAAACGTAGTCTTAGCTGGTTTAAGCTGGTCTTCCAGTCTGACTAGCTGTCAAGCACTCAAAATCCCTTAAAACCACCAAAACAGACCAAGGCTGGTCTGGTGGCTTATCCTGTCTATTCTATTCTGATTTTGACATGCAAACCTGCAAAAACTAAATTAGCGCTTAATGGAGGTAGATCTGTTTACATTTAGTCTCAAAATCAGTGAATTTGGAGGTGCCTCCAAAAACAAGTATAGAAGCATCGAAAAGCAAGCTACATTGGCTGTTGGTTGGATGATCACTTCTGAGAATTGTTGTTTTGTAGAGTGCTATTATTATTGCTCAAACTGAAGCATGGACTGGAGGGACAACAGCTGTCCTCCACAAATTCACAGATGATGAAGGGAAGATGTATTCCCACATCCGAAACTTGGGGCTCAAAGAAAATCCCAAATTCCTATGTTTTTCCCACTTATAATTACAACATTGAGGTGGTGTTCATTTGTGTTTAACTTATAAATACACCAACACATCATTGCATTTTGTTGTGGACCAGCAAGCAACAACCCAGAGCACTCTAACAACTAGCAATTCTCTAAAAAAAACAATGCTCTAGCAAGCTACCCAAACACCCTAGAATCATGGCAGCAAGTTTTGTGCAGGCAAACGGTACATGTACAAAACTAATTCACATTTATCCTCATGAATAATCAAGGAGAGGCAAAAATGGAAATATAAATTGAGCCACTTTGGCCAGCCACGCACACTTGATTCAGGTGTGAAGTGTCAGTGGAAACAGGGCACCAGTGTGTGCTCAAAGTGCCAGAACACCCTGAACCTTCCACCAGCAGTGTGACCTCTGCACTGACACGGAGCTTCTCTGGTGTCTTTGACACCTCTCCCCACACTGCTGGTTCACGTTTCTCTCGTGTAGCACTTTATCCTCAGAGCAACTCTGCTGGAGCCACGGGGGTCGGTGCCCAACCACGCTGTGCCTGTTCTCAGGTGTATCCTACTGACAGTCTTCATCTGCCACCAGAGCCAGCGCCATCTGTGCACTCTCGCACAATCACTTGCATAATCTTTAGTAGTAGGTTTTTCAATGTGCAAAGAACTAAAAAAAAACATGCATTTGACAGATGCTTTCATCAACACCAACTTAAATTGCATGTATGGTACCCATGCTTATGGGTTTGATTCTCAAGGAATGCATGTGGGTTCAATTCCCAAGAAATTAATGAACATTAGTTCATGCATTCCCTGGGAATCAAACCCACATGAATTTGACAGGTGCTCCAAAAGCTAATTATATTGCATTCACAATACACATTGTCATGGGTTTAATTCTAAAGAAATACATTCCTTGGGAATTGAACCCATGACCATGGCTTTTTTGGCACTATGTTCTACTGTTTAAGCTACGGGAATCTCAAAATTCCTGATATGTGATGGGTTTGAATTGTGCATATATAAGGAAATGGAGTAGTGTTGTCTAGTAGTTCAAGCTTAACGCTGGTAACAAGATGGTTGCTGGTTCATTCACAGAAAAGAACGATCCGTGAGCCAACAGAGCAAGACAACTAAGGTTGCACCAGCTGAAACAGTGCCTGTTCTGTTTTACAATTACCCATTTGGCAGATGCTTGACCCACAACCTTGGCATAGCCAGCACCATGCTCTTCCAGTTTAGCTACAATGATACCAGTTCAACTTACAGTAGAAAGTAATGAATAAATTTTTTTAATGGGATGATTCTAGGCTTCGGCTTTCAGGCTCCATTTTGGAATTCCAACATTTCAACATGACACCTTATTGTTCCATTTACCCTCCTTAGTTCTCCAAGGCTTCCGTACCTTTGGCAGCCCAGGCCCGCAGTGGACTGTTGTCATCTATCACGTGGTAGAAAGTGAGGGGCAGGATGAGGAAGGGGCTGTCACTGGACGTGTCCACTTGGAAGGCTACATTTCTCTGATCCAGACGCACCGTCTCACCCTCTTTAGTCAGCGACGTCTGCAGAAGCTTACCTGTTACCTGAGGAAATCCCAAGAATTGGACATATGATTAGTTGCGCATACACTACATTGGAAATGAATATGAATTTCAAACGTTATTTCATCAGATGTGTTTACCTGACATCCCAAAAGGAGGCTTTTACGCATGTTAGCGATACGGATCATGAGACAAGGTCGGCCCTCATGATTGGCGACCACAGCATGCTGACTGAACTTCACCGTCTCACCACGTTTCTTCGGCCGTGCTACCTACACACCCAAAACGAAAGCATAAATGCCTTATTAGATCTGAGAGAACTGCACAGGTCACAGAAATATATATTTTTTAATCAGATATTGTTCCAGTTCAGAACAACTGTTCCCCCTGGACACCCCAATACAGTTAAACAAATTTTAGCACATTTTAGAGTGGCCTTTTATTGTGGGCACACCTCTGCAATAATCATGCTGTTTAATCAGTATCTTGATATACCACACCTGTGAGGTGGATGGATTATCTCGGCAAAGAAGAAGTGCTCACTAACACAGATTTGTGAACAATATTTGAGAGAAATAAGCCTTTTTCTGTACTTAAAAAAGTCTTAGATCTTTGAGTTCAGCTCATGAAAAATGGGGGCAAAAACAAATGTGTTGCGTTTATCATTTTGGTCAGTGTATATACAGTATCTCACAGAAGTGAGTACACCCCTCACATTTTTGTAAATATTTTATTATATCTCTTTATGTGACAACACTGAAGAAAAGACACTTTGCTACAATGTAATGTAGTGAGTGTACAGCTTGTATAACAGTGTCAATTTGCTATTCTCTCAAAATAAATCAACACATAGCCATAAATGTCTAAACCGCTGACCACAAAAGTGAGTACACAAGTGAAAATGTCCAAATTGGGCCAAAAGTGTCAATATTTTGTGTGGCCACCATTATTTTCCAGCACTACCTTAACCCTCTTGGGCATGGAGTTCACCAGAGCTTCACAGGTTACCACTGGAGTCCTCTTCCACTCCTCCATGACAACATCACGGAGCTGATGGATGTTAGAGACCTTGCGCTCCTCCACCTTCTGTTTGAGGATGCCCCACAAATGCTCAATAGGGTTTAGGTCTGGAGACATGCTTGGCCAGTCCATCACCTTTACCCTCAGAGTCTTGGAGGTGTGTTTTGGGTCGTTATCATGTTGGATTACTGCCCTGCGGCCCAGTCTCCGAAGGGAGGGGATCATGCTCTACTTCAGTATGTCACAGTACATGTTGGCATTCATGGTTCCCTCAATTAACTGTAGCTCCCCAGTGCTGGCTCATGCTTGACTGTAGGCAAGACACACTTGTCTTTGTACTCCTCACCTGGTTACCACCACACACGCTTGACACCATCTGAACCAAATCATTTTATCTTGGTCTCATCAGACCACAGGACATGGTTCCAGTAATCCATGTCCTTAGTCTGCTTGTCTTCAGCAAACTGTTTGCGGGCTTTCTTGTGCATCATCTTTAGAAGAGGCTTCCTTCTGGGACGACAGCCATGAAGACCAATTGATGCAGTGTGTGGCGTATGGTCTGAGCACTGACAGGCTGAACCCCCCACCTCTTTAACCTCTGCAGCAATGCTGGCAGCACTCATACATCTATTTCCCAAACACAACCTCTGGATATGATGCTGAGCACGTGCACTCAACTTCTTTGGTCGACCATGGCGAGGCCTGTTCTGAGTGGAACCTGTCCTGTTAAACCGCTGTATGGTCTTGGCCACCGTGCTGCAGCTCAGTTTCAGGGTCTTGGCAATCTTCTTGTAGCCAAGCCATCTTTATGTAGAGCAACAATTCTTTGTTTCAGATCCTCAGATAGTTGTTTGCCATGAGGTGCCATGTTGAACTTCCAGTGACCAGTATGAGAGAGTGAGAGCGATAACACCAAATTTAACATACCTGCTCCCCATTCACACCTGAGACCGTGTAACACTAACGAGTCACATGACACTGGGGAGAGAAAATGGCTAATTGGGCCCAATTTGGACATTTTCACTAAGGGGTGTATTCACTTTTGTGCCCAGCGGTTTAGACATTAATGGCTGTGTGTTGAGTTATTTTGAGGGGACAGCAAATTTACACTGTTATACAAGCTGTACACTCACTACTTTACATAGTAGCAAAGTGTCATTTCTTCAGTGTTGTTACATGAAAATATATAAAATATTTTAAAAAATGTGAGGGGTGTACTCACTTCTGTGAGATACTGTATGTATATATATATATATATATCAATATTTTTTTATTTTACCTTATATGTCCAAAACTGTATTTTTTCACTCAAAAAAGAACAAAAATTTAACATCTTTTGTAACAACGTTTTACAAAAATCAAAATTGAATATATTTGGTCAAAATCTCATGTTATACATAAAAGATGAAGTGCTACGCAGGCTATTTAATAGAATATTGACTGATTAGACGGCAGTGCTGATCTAAAATGCTAAATGTTTGACCTCTCTCCCTTCACCATTCCCACATCTCAGACCTAAGATATATAAAATATTACACTCTTTAGACATAGTTTTTGAAGAGTAAAGAAAATACTATACAAAACGTATTGAAACAACCAGTTCTTTATTTACCCTTGTAAGATCACAAGTACCCTTGTGCGACACTCCTCTCAAGACACCCCCCTCCCCTAATAAAAACGCTTTCTCATTGAATCCAAGCAATTCTCATAGGTGACTATTTTGATCTCAAAAAAGTGAGTTTTCATTGAAAGGTAAGGAATTAGCATCTATGTGACTCTGTATTTGCTGTGAGTTTGAGTTACTTATATATTTAGGAACTCAACATTTGCCAGCCTTCCCAAATTTCTAATTAGAAGCGCTTACAGACAGACTCACGTCAGGTTTTACGCCAAAACAGAAGCTTGAGAGTTTAACATTGTGATAACCAGAAATAATGATATTGTAACTGTACACTTGTTTCATGCTGTAGCAACCTTTTACCAAAAGTAATTTAGTTTTAGTTGGACCTTGGCAAGGAAGGTTCCAGTGATGAAGATCTCCATCACCATAGTGATGACAAGCTGGACAATAAGCAGGATTATAGCAAGTGGGCATTCCTCAGTGATGCAGCGAAAGCCATAACCAATCGTAGTTTGTGATTCCAGGGAGAAAAGGAACGCTCCAGTCAGGGTTTGGACCTGCATCACACACGGCGTGTGGTTTGATGGAGGGTCAAACTCTGGTGAGAAAAGGACAAGAAACAAAGAAATGGAAATAACAGGGTTTCAATATTTATGAAAATAAATATCCAGGTCCTATTGAACAACATCTCCTTCCCTCCTCACCTAACAAATCTCCATGCACAAGTGCTACCAAGTACCACAGCAATCCAAAGACAAACCAGGTGCCAGCGAAGGTGGCGGCAAACAGGAAAAGCTTGTAGCGCCACTGCATGTCCAGAAAGGTTGTCCACAGGTCTCGCAGGTAAAGCGTCCCTCGGCCGCTGATGTGCTCGATGCGTACATTGCTCCGCCCATCTTTAGATAGCACCCGTCGACGGCGTCTCAATGCAGCAGGTCCGTTTCCTGTCGAAGCCCCGCCTCCTCCACCTAGGAGTGGCTTTAGAACATCTGTCTGTGTCTGGGAGTGGCAGACCTTCTGTGGGGAGGGGCTACGGGAGGAAGGGGGCGTGGCTGAGGTCATAACTAGGAGGGAAGAGAGAGATGGTTTAAAATAATTAGTCTAATTTCTTCTACCTTCCTACAGACTTGAGTTTCAGGGTTTGAGGGTTGGCTACCCCTGGTTTAAAATGTACACAGGAAATTAAAAAAATTTAAACAAAAATGTTGTTATTGATAACATATATCATATGTCTTGACTCTTCAGTATGAAATTCTGCAAATGAGCTAATATTGATTGATAACGATGAAACTGTAATATTTGCACTATTGCTGAGGTCAAATCTGCAAACAGAGATTTTGAACTAAGAGCTTCATAAATCACTTCTGCATTAAAACTCATCCACGGATGTAGTTGTTTGTGTTCAAAATGCAAGCAAATGTAGTTTCTAAAATGCACAGATGACAAGGTTTCTTCATCCAAAATTCTTATTAAAGACTGATAAAGCTTTAAGCACACAAGACAGTTTATTACATAGACTAGATATACAGACTGCAATTGGGTTAATGTTTAATTATGACCAAACACTGAAACATGAAATCTGGACATTTTTTGTATAGCTGTTCAGGTTTTCCTGTGACACTTGCAGCTTATGTTGTGATCTGTCATTTTGAGTATATTTTGCACTTATTTCCCTCATTTTCATCTGGCCAGCAGTGGATGTTATCAGATGGGACTCATACCACAGTTTAGGTTACAGAAACTGGTATCTTGTTACTCTGACATAAAAATAAGTTCTTTTTAATGAAATAGCCGATCCAGCACTTAGGCTTCTGTGTGAGAAGCCTGTCACCTTATCGCCTTTGGTAAAATCTAGGTCGTCTCACAGTATTTTTTAAGAAAAAGCACATGGGAAGAGACAGGGCTCTATCTCTATCTGAGCTCTATCTGAAAGACATGCATCGCCCAAGTAAAGAGATCCACATTAGGGACACATTAGTGACACTCAGCAGTATTTAAAATGACTTCTCTAAAAGCTGAAATGGGCACAGCGATCTTTATCATGAACACGTGAGTGCATCTTTATCTCTCAAGGTTTGTGTGTGCCAGGATGGGGTACAGGGCCGGGTTTGGGGGCGAACTTGGTGGTCTGTTACTCTTTTTCTCTCTACATTCAGACCTTCCAGCTGCCCAAGCGCATTAAATGGCCCTCATTCACACAGTGGAAGCAGCTGCCCTTTCTCATTTAAAGGCTGGTCGTCAACGCTGACCAGCTCACACGCCGTGCTCAGTTGGCCCAGTTGAGCGGTGAAAAGGATGACTTATTCACCATCCAAAAACACAAAACCACAGGAAGGAATCAGAGATGAAAAGAACACCATATTTTCCATATTCTCTGCATTCCTCTGTTGCATTGAGGATGACGCTTCTTAATCCTTCACCTTTATAAACTGTGTTTCGTAGATGCTGCTTGGACAGTTTTTTCAATCACTGGTTCACTCACTTCTCCTACAGCTTTAGATCAAACTTTTTGTGCATGCAAACCACACATTAGCTAGAAAAAGTACAGCGAGTTCATGTTCAAACATTCTGACTATTCTGACATTGTTGATCTCAAATGAATAAAACTTCATTACACAATCACTATTCAAGAACCAATAATGGTCATAGATTAACCATTTAAAGCTCCACAAGCAACTTTATTTTTTCTAATTCTTTTGAAATGATTTAAAAGCATTTGGACATTTAAGTAATTCTTTAAATTGTCTGAATGTCTTACGGATAACTAAATAGCAATTATCACTTATTTTCCAGAAAGAATACATAAACACACTTTTTTTAAGCAATACATCTGAAAATGTATTTCTTCAGCGGAACACAAAACATATTTTGAAGAACACTGGGAACCAAATAACTTTGGACACCATTGACTTCTAAAAGATTGTATTTCTTACCAAAAGATAGCAAAAACAAATAACAAATTTCAAGCAAAACATTTGTCAAAAGAAAGAGTTTGAAATTACAATATATATATACGTATTTTATTTTAATAATTCTCTACAGCTGTGGTTCCTCTGTGAACCTGAGAAGAACTGACTTTATACATCGACTAAAAAGCACCAAAACACCACCTGAATCAAAGAAATTGAGACAAAACTGAAGAAAAGTGCTTCTCAATCTGCCAGTAATCTCAAGTCTCAGAAGACATCTCAACAGTGACTCAAACTGTGCCTGAGTCTTTAATCAAAAAACATCTCAATATGAGCTCAAACATTTCTCTTTTATTGTGTTGCAGAATGTATATCATCGCCCAGCTCTCATCCTCCTGTACAGCGACATATACTGTATAACAAATCTCAACTTCTTGATTGCTTGAATTGTTGCAAAATGTAAACTATATTTTCACTCAGCTCTAATTTGCTAAATGTGACTACATTAGACGTCCACCCGACGTGCAGATCAAGTCTGAATTGCGTCGGTAGGTCCAGGACCATATCTGGCGTCTACACGACATGCAAATCCAGTACGGTATCTGGACGTCTAACTACGACATGCAAATCCAGTACGGTATCTGGACGTCTAACTACGACGTGCAAATCCAGTACGGTATCTGGACGTCTAACTACGACGTGCAAATCCAGTACGGTATCTGGACGTCTCACTACGACGTGCAAATCCAGTACGGTATCTGGACGTCTCACTACGACGTGCAAATCCAGTACGGTATCTGGACGTCTAACTACGACGTGCAAATCCAGTACGGTATCTGTGCGTCTACACGACGTGCAAATCCAGTACGGTATCTGGACGTCTCACTACGACGTGCAAATCCAGTACGGTATCTGGACGTCTCACTACGACGTGCAAATCCAGTACGGTATCTGGACGTCTCACTACGACGTGCAAATCCAGTACGGTATCTGGACGTCTCACTACGACGTGCAAATCCAGTACGGTATCGTCTACACGACGTGCAAATCCAGTACGGTATCTGGACGTCTCACTACGACGTGCAAATCCAGTACGGTATCTGGACGTCTCACTACGACGTGCAAATCCAGTACGGTATCTGGACGTCTCACTACGACGTGCAAATCCAGTACGGTATCTGTGCGTCTACTACGACGTGCAAATCCAGTACGGTATCTGGACGTCTCACTACGACGTGCAAATCCAGTACGGTATCTGGACGTCTAACTACGACGTGCAAATCCAGTACGGTATCTGGACGTCTAACTACGACGTGCAAATCCAGTACGGTATCTGGACGTCTCACTACGACGTGCAAATCCAGTACGGTATCTGTGACGTCTACACGACGTGCAAATCCAGTACGGTATCTGGACGTCTAACTACGACGTGCAAATCCAGTACGGTATCTGGACGTCTAACTACGACATGCAAATCCAGTACGGTATCTGGACGTCTACTACGACGTGCAAATCCAGTACGGTATCTGGACGTCTAACTACGACGTGCAAATCGGTATCAGTCTAACTACGGTATCTGTATCTGGACGTCTAACTACGACGTGCAAATCCAATCTGGATCCAGTACGGTATCTGGACGTCTCACTACGACGTGCAAATCCAGTACGGTATCTGCAAATCCAGACGTCTCTAACTACGACGTGCAAATCCAGTACGGTATCTGGACGTCTAACTACGACGCAAATCTACGGTAGCTGGACGTCTACGACGTGCAAATCCAGTACGGTATCTGGACGTCTCACTACGACGTGCAAATCCAGTACGCAAATCCAGTATCTGGTCTAACTACGTCTCAGTACGGTATCTACGTCTAACTACGACATGCAAATCCAGTCTAACTACGCAAATCCAGTACGGTAGCTGGACGTCTCACTATGACGTGCAAATCCAGTACGGTACTGGACGTCTCACTACGACATGCAAATCCAGTACGGTATCTGGACGTCTAACTACGACGTGCAAATCCAGTACGGTAGCTGGACGTCTCACTATGACATGCAAATCCAGTACGGTATCTGGACGTCTAACTACGACGTGCAAATCCAGTACGGTAGCTGGACGTCTCACTATGACGTGCAAATCCAGTACGGTATCTGGACGTCTAACTATGACGTGCAAATCCAGTACGGTATCTGTGCGTCTACACGACGTGCAAATCCAGTACGGTATCTGTGCGTCTACACGACGTGCAAATCCAGTACGGTATCTGGACGTCTAACTACGATGTGCAAATCCAGTACGGTATCTGTCTCTTGGACGTAGAGATGAGGTTCAAACTTTGTACGTCTTGCGAAGCACGTCTGTAGAACAGGTTCAGGAAATCAACATACATTTTTATTCAAATAAACACGACAAAGCAATGCTATGATTTATGATTTAAATCTCACAAGTAGCCTACTTTAATGAAACAGTTAGGTGTTAAAATAATGTAAACATATTTTTAAAAACATGGGCCTAGTTAAAGTACCTTAATGTGACCATAAAAATTATTATATGGATGTATTATATTTTTATTACTTATTTATTTTATCTGTATTTTTCACTTGGGGCATTGACAGAAACAGCAGTTTACATCTATGTGTGATTTAATTAGATCTATAAATGAAATATTAATTAAATAGATTAAAAATCAAATAGATTAAAGTTCAAGTAGAAATTGATATTAAGATATTATAAGCATTAACATCCTGATTTTCTGTAAAGCTGCTTTGAAACGATATGTATTGATGTAACTTGACTCATTCAATTCTTACATGATCGATGATCTGAGCTGCTATAATCACTATAATCTTACTGGATGCCAAACAGTTGACTCATTTGTGAATTTGAGGACAAACAGCAACTTGAAAACATAACTAAGAACCAATATCTTAGCTACGTTCCACAAGGAATCACTTTCAAGGGTGACTCCATTCATTCACACTGTTCAATCTCGCTCTCTGCATTTCTGTTTTAAAGTCTAAGTGGCAGTTTAGTCTCATTCAGTTTCCTCCTTCCGCACCAAATCAAATAAATAAATGAAATGAATGAGTACCAGGGAGATGTGATACGCTCTCCCCCCTCTCTCTCTCTCTCTCTGGACTCACGCTGAGAGAATGAATAGGTATCTGTCTGGATCTGTGTGCTCTGAATACTAACGCCAGCCGAGAGGGAGGAGGCGGTTCCTCGTCAAGGCACGTGTTATTAGCAGAGTGTACACACAGCTGACCTTTGAACTCCGGAGAGTACGCGCCCACACGCGTGCACACTGATACAGTACATACAGCAGACACACACTTGACTCAATGCTTCTCATGCTCTCAAAGACCTCTGCTTTAAAGGCATGCAATGCATGAAATTCGTTTTTGGAGACAAATATACATTGTGCCTACACAACTATTTGACTAAGAATGCATGCAAACTAATTCAATATTACTTAAATGGACATGTATCATCATTTCCATACATCGGTGTGTTATTTTATGACGTCTTTATTATCCTGCGATGTGGAAAAACAGTCATAACGCATAATGAGGTGCATCCAAACTTTTGACTCGTATTGTACTGATGGACATGAGCTCAGAGAGCGAAGCCATGTCGTTTCATTGTGAGAGTTTACAAATTGTCTTCGTCTTTTTTCTCACTCTTCCTCTCACTTTCTGTCCTCCCTCGATGTCTTTCTTTCTCGCTCTCTGTCCTGTATACACAAGAATCCTTTTGTTTAGTGACGAGATGAAAGAGACAAAAGCCACCATTGAAAATACAACACTGCATGTGTGTGTGTGTGTGTGTGTGTGTGTGTGTGTGTGTGTGTGAGTGAGAGAGAGAGAGAGAGAGAGAGAGAGAGTGTGAGAGAGAGAGAGAGAGAGAGAGAGAGAGACAGAGAGAGAGAGAGAGAGAGAGAGAGAGAGTAAGAGAGAGAGAGAGAGAGAGAGAGAGTGTGAGAGAGAGAGAGATGACAGAGAGAGAGAGAGATGACAGAGAGAGAGAGAGATGACAGAGAAGAGAGAAAGAGAGAGAGAGAGAGAGAGAGAGAGAGAGAGAGAGATGACAGAGAGAAAGAGAGAGAGAGAGAGAGAGAGAGAGAGAGAGAGAGAGAGAGAGAGAGAGAAAGGTTTGCCTTTTTATTTAGTTTCGTGATTTCTATTATTTTCTCTAGGCTTTACTAAATGTTCAGATACACTCAATCATTTTCTGTGTTGTTTTAATGCTTTGGCAATACAAAATGTATGTTTTTGTCATGCCAATAAAGCATTGAATTGAATGAGAGAGAGAGGAATGACACGGAGAGATGGACAGAAAACAGGCTAATATTAAAACGCTCTCATCAGTATTCTGAGGGTGTGCAAACTTTTACTTTCCTCTATTCACCAGATCCAATGCATTTCTCACAGTCGCTGTCGCTTGACTTTTCTATTTTAAAGTGTTCAGGAAATCCCTCTGTGAACAAATCGACTCGCTAACAGATCAACGTTTCCTTAACCTCTAATGAGAGAGAGAGTAAGAGAGTAGCTCCTCTAATTCATCTATTGCACAGTTACCTGATATAAGCAGATCACTTATTTCATTCGCTGGCTTGGTTTAGATCTCCAAAATAACCAGGTTGAAATGAACAAGGGGGGAAAAGCAAGGAAAAGGTCCAAAAACGTTGCCAGGTCTGATGTTTGCCAGAGAGAGCCATGGGGGGGCATATCAGATCAGTTGAAAGGAACAAAAAAAGGAAAGAGTACCCACGCGATGTTGTGTTTCCGTCAGCGTCTATGAAATGATTTTGATAGCAGCAGATAATCCTCCTCTTTTCTATCTCTGCATCAGTAAATATTGTTTCTCTACAGCGCATGCATTAAACAGAAGCAGTGTTAATAACTGTACATTGAATTTGAAAGATTTAAACACACTGAAAGTTATCATTATAAATCAAACTACTACTGTAATAAACGTCCATGACATTTAAAAGGTATTTCATTGCAGACGAATGCATTTTACAAGACTAAAACACAAACAAACAAACAAACATATTTAGCAGATTTTATATTATTGTCAAGCTTTTTAGCTTAAATATGTTTTTTTTTATTTTGCATTATAATGTTAAACTCAAACTCAAAAGAGAGTGACACAAACTCAAATAAAACTGAAGCAATCTAATATTGACAAACAGTTAAACATGCCCATTATTATTTCATTTTAGCAAATTAAATGACAAATTAAACATGTAACGTGACATTTGAGCAGGCTGCACATCAGAACAGCCTGTTTTCACTATAATACTTATACTAATATTTAACAATGACATATGTTTTTGCATCCTTGTCATCTTGTTGAGATGCACCTGATGTCTTCAGGATCTCACGTGATGCCTTATTTCAGGACGAGCCATGTTGCATGTCAGATGAATGACATGCTCATGCTTTAGTTTCTTCATTAATCTCCTTCATTTGAAACGCACACAATCTCAGCACAATGACCTCTGACCCCTCACAGGTGACAGATAGATATGTTTACTTCAGCACTTACCTTTTCCTGAGGACTTGAACGCAGAGCTCTCTCTCTCTCTCTCTCTTTGTGATTCACAACAGTCACTGCTGTTTTCCAGTTTCAGGGAACATGAGAGGATAATCTGAGGCGAGCGTTGTGGAAGCGTTCAGACGCGCAGAACAATGACGAGGTCTCATAATGTTTAGCATTACACATTTAAAAACAGTTCATACGATTTCAAAACTCCAGCCTATGCGCCTAAATATTTATGCACATATACAAAACCTGACGAGTTTAAAAAAACATACAGCCTATGTCTAATCCGATCGATCCTAGCAATAAGTGGTGTCCTAAGCAATAAGTGTCAGTCAGTGCCGGTCGATGTTACCGATGTGTTATTATGTAATGCCCTTTCTTTCTCTATCTCTCTCTATCCTCTCTCTCTCTCTCTATCCTCCTCTCTCTTTCTCTATCTCTTGTCTCGTCTTAAGTGGAACTCTTCAATAAGTTTTGTCCGCAGCACTATCTGAAAACTTTCTCCTCTCGTCTCAGTCCTGCCTTTCATTGTTGATGAACTACGTACTTTCAGCGCCTCGGCACTGTTTAATTCATTAACCCCCCCTCGATCCCGCCCCCGCCCCCCGTGTCTCCGTCTGTAAATAGAGCCCTTGTTGAGCTCCTCCGCTCCTCAGCATTTGTAAACCTTTCTGCCTGATTTAAATATGTCGAAATGAAGAAACTGTATGTTGCTGTTGTTCGGAGGACGCATACATTATTTATAAACTCGACCTCGGATGTTGAATTAGTTCTGTGGCGATTTTCCCTTTCTTTTCTCCATCCGAGCGGAATTTGCGACATTCAGAGTGACACGACTCTGTGACACGACAAGAAAACAGGTGCTAACCTTTGAAAACAGGCGCTGAGGGGGGGGCACAGAAACAATTAGGCCTACCGTAATTATGATTAGCCTACTATTCGTATGTAACACTGTTATTATATAGGCTAGCCTACTACTACAACAACTAAAAATATAATTTAAAAACTAAACTAAAAATGTAAACAAAACATATAGGGAAAAGATAGATGAATAGTTTAATTTAAGCATAAGGCGGAGAGGGAAATTATTATTATTATTTTTTTTATTAAGTTTTAAGGTAAGGATAGATGTCATATTTCTTTCTCTTTTTGTACACAAATAAAAACGAAACAACAAATCGGCAAGTTTATTTATTTGTTTGTGTAGACTAAAATATGCCTATGTATTTTAGCAGAATGCTTGAATGTTGATTTTTAACAAACCGATTGTGTGACTGTTCCTCTCATCTTTTTATTCAGAAAAGAGGCTAAATGACTTGATTTGTTTTTTGTTGCCGTTGTTGCAATTGGCCTGTCTGTGATATTTTGTCTTTTTAACTTCACAAACGAAAGTCAACAGTAAACAGTGCTTAAGTAAAAAATGTTGCCTTTCACATAAAAGCTCACGTTGCCTTTTAATTTCTGCTTAGTCTTGTTCACTGTTGGTTTCTTTAATTATCGGGCATATATTTAACAAGTGGCTGTCATATAACTAATGCAATTTAATTATTTACACTCTAAATAAAACCGAAGCTTGTTGTGGTGGTAGTTAAATTCACCGCGTGCCCTAGACGAACCACACACATCCTAAATCATCTTAATCCGGTTTGTGCCGAGTCGTTTTGCGCGCAGATTTTTCACACACGCGTTAATCTTGATTTCCCGCCCACCTGCCAAAGCGCGCCATTTTCTCAGGCCGAAACAACTCAACATGGTTGGTGTAGTTTTCATTGCTTTGAGGATTAAATATAAGAACATAAAACTATGTGATTTAAATATGGCATAGAACTAAACTGAAAAAACTAAATAATACCAAAATAATAAAGAAAGGCAAGGCAGCCTTAATCTGTCACTCAAGGATGTAAGATGCAAATGAGAGGATGTAGATACAAAATAAAAGAAAGGATGGATGGAAAAGAACAAGACGAGGCACGAAAAGGAAGCAGAGGTGAAGTAAGTCGGTCAGGACTCTTTTTGGCTGGACGGCTCTGTCGGAAGAGACCTTTTCTTCTCTTCTGTTTCTTCTCTTTTGTTGACCTCTTTCTCTGGCATTACACTTCGTTTGTTTACTGAACACACGGTGTTCCTTTTCCCACTCAACTTCCGTCCCTCTTGCTGTTTCTCTCTCAAGTGTCCCCTTTTGAGCTGTTGATATTCAATCCAGTGTCATACCCTTTCTGTCAGTTCAGTCTAGCTACATATACCTCCTTGAGCATTATAGTGAGTTTCAATGTTTTTTATATAGTACAATCCATAAACACACACCTGTGCAGAGACTTTCATTCAGGATGTTCATTCAAATAAGGAGAGGAAACCATTACTACTATGTGTGGGACAGTGCCCATTTTCTGTCCAAGGGAGCCGCTCGGTGAAGTTTTATGCCTTCCCAGCGAGGGAAGTTTTATTTGGACAATCAGCGAGAAAAGTTTTATTAGGGTAATCAGTGCTCTGAGTGTGTAAACTCCTGTAACTCACAGCTGGCTTCATGATTCAGCCAAGAAGGGATTCTCCATCGTGTTCTTCATTCCTGCAATCAGATGCATGGTCTCTTAGAAACCCTTCGCTCTAGAGCCCTCCTGTGGCTATCAAAGACACCATTCTAACTGGAAGGTGTCCATTTTCTGCATGTTTGAAACAAGGACTTTATTTAGTAGTGGGTGATATTTTGTCATGCATTCTGATATTAGAGTAGTAGACAACTTGGCATTAATGCTTTTGGGAAGTACACATGTGACATGGCATCCGTTCATCTAAACCTGTTTTAAACAGTATTTTGATGATGTTTTTATAACTCTGCACACATTTTATGACTTTAAAATGTTGGTGAAAAACAATACCAGCAATTAAAGCATTTTTATGTTCTTGAAAGAGCTTTGCAAATCCTCTGCCTTTATTGAAAAGTTCAGCAATGATCTATGAATGAATATATCCAGTAGAGGGTAGTGCTGCACAACTCATCTCCAGTATGGGCAGAATCAAGAGAGCTGGTCAAGTCACCTTTATTTATATAGCGCTTTTAACAATACAAATTGTAACAAAGCACTGCACAATATCAAAATAGGCAAATTGTGTCAATAATGTAAAATGACAGAATTTAACACTCAATAATAGCTAGGGCAATATAGGGAATATAAGTTTGTATTAGCACACTAACTTACTGCACTTGCTATTTGGGCCATATGTATTATGTATACAGTGCACAGTATGCATTTTTTTGTATGCAGAATGCACTGAATACTGTATCCCAAAATGCAATGCATTTGACTTTGATTTAATAAAAAATTAAAAATAAAATACTAAATATTTAATCACACTAAAAAAAGATTAACACACGTTTAGACAAATTGGGGGAAAATAAATAAATGAGCATTATAAACATATTTATTTCCAATGATTTGCTGAGCTAAACATGCAGTGGACCTTGTGTCCTGTGGCTCGGTGGTAGAGCATGCAAAAGGTTGTGGGTTCAATTCCCAGGGAACACACACACTGACAAAAAATGTATAGCCTGAGTGCACTGTAAGTGGCTTTGGATAAAAGCGTCTGCTAAATGCATAAATGTGAATGTAATGAGTAGGCTGCCATGTTTGTTTCATCTCCGGAGTCGTGTGCATCTTTTCACCTCCTCGTTTTCACGGGATTGTCAAGTAGACCCAGAATGACTGGATGTCAGAGGGACCATCGCCCATTTTTACCTGAGATAGGGTCAAAGGGTTGGTGTCAAAATGAAGGTGTAAAATGTGCATAATGCAATAGCTTGGAGGGGAATATAATCAGTAAACAATGCCTTGAACTTCTTGCTGTTCCTCAGCCAACCGAAGAACTGCACTCTTCAAAACATTTCCTTTATGTTCAGTGGAAGAAAGTAAGTCATATTGGTTCGAACGGACATGAAGATGAGTAAATAAACCACGTTTTCCATTCAAAATGATGAGAAGCTCTTTATCTGAAAGCTTTAATGTAATGATTTTGTTATGGCTATCTTAGTCACACAGTCTGTAAGAAAGACTGTCCCTGATAGAGATGGTGTATAGAGCCTGTGTTTAGTCTCCAATACATGCAAAGCCTTGATTTTAAGGACTGTTTGTTGTCCTGTTATCAGGTAGAAAACAGTGATTGAGAATCTTATCTGTTCCTTTCAGACATAATTCATCTATTGCCTCAATATCTTTATCAGCACTTTCACAGCTGCCATCACTTTATCTTATTTTATTGCATGCATCCATATCAGATACTAATACTGATTTTATTTTCAGTAAAGCGGTTTTGAAGCAATGTACATTTTGTAAAGCTCTGTATAAATAAACCATCTCGGATTGATTTCATAAAGATCCCACATTCACTATCAGACTGCATCACTTACATTCAATATGCTCCATGTCTTTCTCCACATTATTGGTGACATGTGGGCACTTATCTCATTATAATATCAAGGAGAATTCAGGATTTATGAACCTTATCTTGTTCCTGAAGGTCTGCTACTGAAACAGCTCATGTTATTGAAAGGAGATGAAAAAGATATGTGTATTATGTGTAATTGAATTCATGGATATTTTTTATTTTACTAGTGAAGTCATCTTTCTCTTTTTCTAATTGTCTTTATCTCTCTCACGTGCAGGACACGGACAGGTTTGCATTTTAACTCATAATACGAAACGGCACGTCCCTTCAAATAGCTCATCTAATTTTCGTTTCCAGGAGGAGCACGTTACTTACAACAGTCAAGTTACTCTTGTGAGGACCAAAGTGAATGTCGCAGGTTTCACGCATGACACTGCAGTGAGATTCTCCAGATACGTTCTCACATAACGACTCTGTTAAGATCGAATTTATGCCTGAGAGAAAAACGAGAGCATGAACAATCTCTGTTAAGTACAGTCTGTTTTCCATTATCAATGACTAACTTGCTCCCATAGAGCACAGAAGAAGAGCTTTTGCAATGTTTGCTTCTCCAAGCTGCTGTTTTCCATACAGTAAAAGCAGAGGACCGGTGCAATTCAGCATCATCGCTGTTGTGATGCATCTTCATTGAATAGCGGGAAAACTCACCATCCACTTTGACTGAATGCAACACAGTTGCATGGAACAATATTAAGTAAATGAATTATTTCTGAATTCTATAATAGCAAGAGAATGAGCCTTTTTAGCAAAGAACACTGGGATGTTTGTCTTCGAGTGTGTTCATAACATCAGCAACCCAACTGATGCCTTAGTATACAATGACTTGCAAAAAGCATGAAGTGTTATGCAATGGTAATCGCAGAAAGCACGCAGGCTGTTAAACTCAGAGTTGAGGGAGGGACTTGAGGATTCACTTTTATCCTCCAAAGGATTGTAAACTCCACCATCATCGCACCACCCTCTATACGCACCAATCGCTGACGTGCCTCAGTTCCTTCACTTCATGTATCTATTATGTGTTGACTAGTCTGTAGCAAATATTTGGTCAAATAAGCACGATAATATGTCTGCAGCTTTTATCCGAGTTCTCCATTGGGAATTTAATAACGGTAAATGAGGCCTGTGTTCTTGCGATCGGGTGAGTTTCGTAATGGGTCTGTTGCGACATGTTAAAACTGTAATTTCCAGCAAGTTTCTGTTATTGACAAAGTCTTAAAGTGATGGGAAGTGTTTTATGGTGGACACAAAAGAATGCCTTATCTATAAAACTTAGTTGAAAACCTCTTTTCCACTTCAAATAATCTGTATTAAATTAGCAAAAATACCAAACAGAAGTTCACAGATGACCTTTGACCTATATTTACTAAGGCTCAGTGCACAGGAAGCTTAATGAAAGGCTGTGAGAAAAAAAACAAGTTAAAGTTTACATTTGCTTTGGTCCGAGTCCAAATGTGTTTGGCAGGGAATTTCTGCAGTCAAACTGACCCACACATTTATTATGTACAGTCATAAATATCGGCACCCTTGGTAAATATTATCAAAGAAGGCTGTGAAAATGAATCTGCATTGTTAATCCTTTTGATCTTTTATTTAAAAAAATCACAAAATTCTAACCTTTCATTGCATAATACGATTTTAAAATGGGGGGGAAATATCATTTTTAATTATTTATTTTTTGCAATGCAAATTGGCCACAATTAACGGCACCCTTTTTTTCAATACTTTTTCAAACCTCATTTGCCAGTTTACCAGCTCTAAATGTTCTCCTATAAAACCTGATGAGGTCAGAGAACACCTGACACGAGATCAGAGACCATTCTCTTCAGTTCACTCACTCATCTTCTACAGGCTTCAGATCAGAGTACACCTGACACGAGATCAGAGACCATTCCTTCATCCAGAATCACTCCAGATCTTCAGATTCACAGCTTCTCCTCTTCAGTTCACCTCACTCATCTTCTACTGGGTTCAGATCAGAGAACACCTGACACGAGATCAGAGACCATTCCTTCATCCAGAATCACTCCAGATCTTCAGATTCACAG
Source organism: Schizopygopsis malacanthus (assembly GCA_027474115.1). Lineage (NCBI taxonomy): Eukaryota > Metazoa > Chordata > Actinopteri > Cypriniformes > Cyprinidae > Schizopygopsis > Schizopygopsis malacanthus. The sequence goes on along the minus strand of CM049867.1, from coordinate 46,285,323 downwards.
CTTCTTCTCTTCAGTTCACCTCACTCGTCTTCTACAGGGTTCAGGTCAGAGAACACCTGACACGAGATCAGAGACCATTCCTTCATCCAGAATCACTCCAGATCTTCAGATTCACAGCTTCTTCTCTTCAGTTCACCTCACTCATCTTCTACAGGGTTCAGATCAGAGAACACCTGACACGAGATCAGAGACCATTCCTTCATCCAGAATCACTCCAGATCTTCAGATTCACAGCTTCTTCCTCTTCAGTTCACCTCACTCATCTTCTACAGGGTTCAGATCAGAGAACACCTGACACGAGATCAGAGACCATTCCTTCATCCAGAATCACTCCAGATCTTCAGATTCACAGCTTCTTCTCTTCAGTTCACCTCACTCATCTTCTACAGGGTTCAGATCAGAGAACACCTGACACGAGATCAGAGACCATTCCTTCATCCAGAATCACTCCAGATCTTCAGATTCACAGCTTCTCCTCTTCAGTTCACCTCACTCATCTTCTACAGGGTTCAGATCAGAGAACACCTGACACGAGATCAGAGACCATTCCTTCATCCAGAATCACTCCAGATCCTTCAGATTCACAGCTTCTTCTCTTCAGTTCACTCACTCATCTTCTACAGGGTTCAGATCAGAGAACACCTGACACGAGATCAGAGACCATTCCTTCATCCAGAATCACTCCAGATCCTTCAGATTCACAGCTTCTTCTCTTCAGTTCACCTCACTCATCTTCTACAGGGTTCAGATCAGAGAACACCTGACACGAGATCAGAGACCATTCCTTCATCCAGAATCACTCCAGATCTTCAGATTCACAGCTTCTTCTCTTCAGTTCACCTCACTCATCTTCTACAGGGTTCAGATCAGAGAACACCTGACACGAGATCAGAGACCATTCCTTCATCCAGAATCACTCCAGATCTTCAGATTCACAGCTTCTTCTCTTCAGTTCACCTCACTCATCTTCTACAGGGTTCAGGTCAGAGAACACCTGACACGAGATCAGAGACCATTCCTTCATCCAGAATCACTCCAGATCTTCAGATTCACAGCTTCTTCTCTTCAGTTCACCTCACTCATCTTCTACAGGGTTCAGATCAGAGAACACCTGACACGAGATCAGAGACCATTCCTTCATCCAGAATCACTCCAGATCTTCAGATTCACAGCTTCTTCTCTTCAGTTCACTCACTCATCTTCTACAGGGTTCAGATCAGAGAACACCTGACACGAGATCAGAGACCATTCCTTCATCCAGAATCACTCCAGATCTTCAGATTCACAGCTTCTTCTCTTCAGTTCACTCACTCATCTTCTACAGGGTTCAGGATCAGAGAACACCTGACACGAGATCAGAGACCATTCCTTCATCCAGAATCACTCCAGATCTTCAGATTCACAGCTTCTTCTCTTCAGTTCACTCACTCATCTTCTACAGGGTTCAGATCAGAGAACACCTGACACGAGATCAGAGACCATTCCTTCATCCAGAATCACTCCAGATCTTCAGATTCACAGCTTCTTCTCTTCAGTTCACTCACTCATCTTCTACAGGGTTCAGGTCAGAGAACACCTGACACGAGATCAGAGACCATTCCTTCATCCAGAATCACTCCAGATCTTCAGATTCACAGCTTCTTCTCTTCAGTTCACTCACTCATCTTCTACAGGGTTCAGGTCAGAGAACACCTGACACGAGATCAGAGACCATTCCTTCATCCAGAATCACTCCAGATCTTCAGATTCACAGCTTCTTCTCTTCAGTTCACTCACTCATCTTCTACAGGGTTCAGGTCAGAGAACACCTGACACGAGATCAGAGACCATTCCTTCATCCAGAATCACTCCAGATCTTCAGATTCACAGCTTCTTCTCTTCAGTTCACTCACTCATCTTCTACAGGGTTCAGATCAGAGAACACCTGACACGAGATCAGAGACCATTCCTTCATCCAGAATCACTCCAGATCTTCAGATTCACAGCTTCTTCTCTTCAGTTCACTCACTCATCTTCTCAGGGTTCAGATCAGAGAACACCTGACACGAGATCAGGACCATTCCTTCATCCAGTTCAGATCAGAGCTTCTCCTCTTCAACACCTCAGAGAACACTGACACGAGATCAGAGACCATTCCTTCATCCAGAATCACTCCAGATCTTCAGATTCACAGCTTCTTCTCTTCAGTTCACTCACTCATCTTCTACAGGGTTCAGGTCAGAGAACACCTGACACGAGATCAGAGACCATTCCTTCATCCAGAATCACTCCAGATCCTTCAGATTCACAGCTTCTCCTCTTCAGTTCACTCACTCATCTTCTACAGGACTCAGATCAGAGAACACCTGACACGAGATCAGAGACCATTCCTTCATCCAGAATCACTCCAGATCTTCAGATTCACAGCTTCTTCTCTTCAGTTCACCTCACTCATCTTCTACAGGGTTCAGATCAGAGAACACCTGACACGAGATCAGAGACCATTCCTTCATCCAGAATCACTCCAGACCCTTTATATTCACAGCTTCTCCTCTTCAGTTCACTCACTCATCTTCTACAGGCTTCAGGTCAGAGGACTGGAGTGCAGCAGAACCCATTTTTGTGTTGTTTTTGAGGTTTGTGTTTGGATTATTGTCCGGTTAGATCCAAACATGGCCCATTATAAGATTTCTGACAGAGTCAGTCACTTATTGATGTTTTATCTGTTAGTATTTGATACAATCCATGATGCTATGTGACTAAACAAGATGTCCAGGACCTCCAGCAGAAATATAGGCCCACAACATAAAAAAATACAGCAGTATATTTAATTGTACACATGGGGTACTTTTTATCCCTGTGTTCACCAAACCCATCTTGAGTGTTTTCGCATGAAAAGCTCATGTTTTAGTTTCATCTGACCATAGAAGCCAGTCCCATTTGAAGTTCCAGTCGTGTCTGATAACTGAATATGCTGGAGTTTGTTTTTGGATGAGTGAGGAGAATTTTTCTTGAACTCCCCCCCAAAAAAAACATGTGGTGATGTAGGAGCAGTTTGACAATTTTGATGAAAGGTTTTCTGACCCCGAGACTCAACTATTGTCTGCAATTCTCCAGCTGTGGTCCTTGAAACTCTCCTCCCTGCCGCGCATTAGGACAATATAGACACACGTCCTCCTCCCGTCATGAGTCCGGGTCCTGCGACTCTCCCACGCACCACAAGTGGTCTCCATTCTCCCATCCTCCCGGACTCAATTCTCCAGATTCATTCACCTGTCACTCATTATTACACCCTCAGCTGTTCCCCATTGTCACAGACTACATGTTCTCCTCACTCACCAATCTGCCCGGCTGTTTCCTCATTTACCTGATTGTCTTTTCCCTATTTAGGCTCCCTGTGTTTTCTCTTCTGGGCTTTTTCGTCTCACAATATGTCCCTGATGTCTGCCTGTGATCTCCGTCTACCCTGTTCCCAGTTATGCCTTGTTTTCAGTAGTATGTTACGCTGGCCTTTTCCCCTTCGGGGTGGTTTCATTTGTGTTTTTGTTAATTTTTTTATTATAAATAAAATATATACATTTTGCCATCATCAGAGTCTTTGCCTCTCCCCACCCGTGACACTTCCAGGCAGTTTCGTAACATTGTATGTTGATTGGAAATCCTTAATTATTGCCCTGATGGTGGAAATGGGGATTTTCACTGCTCTGGCTCTTTTCTTAAAGCCACTTCACTCATTTGTGAAGCTCAATTATCTTTTGCTGCACATCAGAAATATATTCTATAGTTTTTCTCATTGTGATGGATGATTAAGGGAATTTGGGCTTTGTTTTCCCTCCTATTTATATTTCTGTGAAACAGGATAATTTCATGTTCATAATAATAACGATGCAGTGCTCAAAATTGTGAATATGAATGGGAATATACTTCAGAGATATTTTACTCATAAGAATTTCTAGGGGTGCCAATAATTGTGTCCAACGTGTATTAGATAAAAACATGTATTTCATAATGATATTTACCCCATTTTAAATTCTTATCATCCAATGAAAGGTTAGATTTTTGTGATTTTTTTAAAATAAAAGATCAAAAGGATTAACAATGCAGATTAATTTTCACACCCTTCATTGATCATATTTACCAAGGGTGCTGATATTTTTGGTCATAACTGTAACATAGACAAAATTCAACAAGGTTTCTCAGTCCTATAAGGTTCGAACCGGCCTTTCTTCATGCAGATCTCACAAAAACACCTCAGTGCTTGTCAGTTCAGGACATGATAGTAAGAGTTGTGGCCCTTTTGGTATTGGACTGTTTTATTTCCTAACTTTGACTACACTTGATTCTCCATAAAGCTGCTCTTCATTCAAGCATTTCCATGTAGGGCGATACGTTTCTGCAGATACTCAGTCACATGCTCCTGTGTCAATCTGTTGATATTAATCAGACAGGCCGATATTGAAGCCTGGAAAATCTAGATCTGCCAGATTTTGCTCGTGACTTGTCTCAACTGTGCTTGTGGCCTAATCAATAATAAGCACCAAATAAAAGGACTAATGCATGCATTAGCCAAACTGTACAGTCTTGTCTAATCAGGTTCATAGATGTCAAGCTAAACCGTTAAACTCAAAGGCATTTCACACGTTCTGCACACACTCTCAATCATCGTGAATAATGGGGTCACTATGTGTGATGACGAGTGCTGACCGAGACATGTGACTTTCATGCACGTCCCTGGTCTGAAGTGAGTATGCTTTACAATAATCAGACGTGGATAACAATATTACTAGATGTTATGCATGCAGTTTGTTGCGTAAAGATTCATGAGTGCATTCAAGACTTGTGCTGATCCGATGCAGCTTCTCCAGTCTGAAAGAAAACCCCTCAGTTGATAATATATGACCCTGGACCACAAAGCCACTCATAAGGGTCAAGTTTTGGAAATTGAGATTTATACATCTTCTAAAAGCTGAATAAATAATCTTTCCATTGTTGTATGGTTTGTTATGATCGAACAATATTTGAAAATCTGTAATCTGAGGGTACAAAAAAATCTAAATATTGAGAAAATGGCCTTTAAAGTCGTCCAAATAAAGTTCTTAGCTATGCATATTACTAATCAAAAATTTATATATTTACGGTTGCAAATGTATAAAATATCTTAACTGAACATGATCTTTACTTAATACCCTAATCGTTTTTGGCATAAAAGAAAAATGTACAATTTTGACCCATGCTTTTTTTGCTATTACTACAAATATATCCATGCTACTGAAGACTAGTTTTGTGGTCCAGGGTCACATATGACTGATTGATTCTCAAGTAAATCATACTTTGCTTGTTTAGATGGAGGCGATGTTTAGATGCTTCAGGTCATACCAGAGATAACTTCGAAGAGCCTCCTGACCTTGTTCTGCTGTAACATTATAAAAGCGTCTGCTAAATGACTAATAAATAAATAAACATGAACTTGGACAGCTTTGGGAACATTTTCTATTGATCCCTACAAGGCTGTAACCTCCGAGTAAAAGACTAAATTGTTTTGTGCCATCATGAGCCAAGCGGTCCCACCATTGGTCAGGATACAGGTGTGTCAGCTTGTGCAAAGAAAGCACATGTCAACGGTTCAGGTTGAGCCCCCGCACAGTCATTTCCTCACTTCAGCTATGTTTTTAGCTTGATTATAAACAGCGCCAAAAACAAGCCGCTATCAGGCCTTATATTACAGGTGAGGCTGTAAATATTACGCTTATCAGTTTGTCGTTTAATCACGTGTAGGTATGCCTTGAACTACAGTACTCGCCTGCGCACAACAACAGGATACGACAAAAAACAAAAGCAGAAGCAGTTTTTAGGGAACTGTGATGTCATGAATTGCAATGATGATAGGAACTGTGCTGTTACGATACTTATTGCATTAAACTGGCACTCACAGAGGTGATCAAATAAACTGAATCATTACCGAAAGTGACATTGATATCATTCTCCACTGCTGGTAACCCTGAGCTGGCTTTGACTGACATGATCATTTGTGGGAAGTGTGTTATGTGATATGTTTGAAACAGGTCATAGGTCAACGGGGGGGTCGTGAACTATGTTTCTGAGTCACCCTGGTGGGTCCTGTTCTTAGGTTAGGTCTAAAATAAACCATGCTCGACCATTTAAACACATGGGTTTGTTAAGTTTTTATTCACTAGCGTTCCTTATTCTTTTTCTATTCTATACTTGTATTTATTATAAAATGAGCCTCTAACACTTGCATTCTCCATTATTAATTTGTTTTAAAACCTTGCTATATGTAGGCTTGTCAAAGCACTTACATATTATTGGTTTTGATTGCTTCCTCATAAGTCTCTGGATTAAATCATCTGCTAAATGACTAAATGTAAACGCCTCCATAGCTTCAGTGATACATTTGTGACCCTCTCTGTGAAAACCCAGCTAAAGTCATTTTGTGTGATCATCCTTCATAAGGTAAAGAACATTCTGTGAACATATAACCTTTATATCTGTAATATTGACTGAGTAAGGTCATGTCAAAGATTGAAATGATAGTGCAATCAATGGTAGAAATCAAAGTTTGATGCTTGTTTTCTCATAATGAGATGTTGAGACTTCAGCCTGGATTTCACAGAGAGGGTCACGTATCATTCAAGGGCATCAAGTCCTGCTCTGGGAAGGAGGGCCAGAGTTTGCCTCCAACCAGCTTCAACACACGTGCATGGACGTTTCTAGAGAATCTGAAGGTGTTTAGTTGGTTTAGGTCCAAGGTTCAAGGTTTCTTTATTTGTCACATAATAAATTATACAGGGTATAATCAGAAGTGAAATGCAATCAAATCAGGTCCGCTCAGTGGACAGTGCAAAAGAATAAAAAATAAGAATTATATAAAAGTAACACAACACAAGAGCATATATATGGTAAAACAAAAGAGAAATAAGAGTAAAATGTGCAATATAAAAAGTGCAAAACAATAAGATGTGCAAAACAATAAGATGTGCAAAACAATAGGATGTGCAAAAAACAGTGTACTGGGACTTAATAAATAGTGATATGAATAGGAGGGATGTGCAGACGGGTTATTCAGGGTATGTACACAAAAATACGGGTGATGAGAGTATGGATGTTTTTCAGTAACAATCTTGTAAGTGTTTATGAGACTGGGTTTGAGTTTAGGAGCCTGATGGCCTGAGGGAAGAAGCTCCTCCTCAGTCTCTCAATTTTTGCCATCATGCTCCTGAATCGCTTGCCAGATGGCAGTAAACGGAAAAGATGGTTACCAGGGTGATTCGAGTCTTTGGTGATTTTAGCAGCTCTGCTTTTGCAGCGTTTGAGGTAGATGTGCTGCAGAGAGGGGAGAGTAGACCCTGAGATGCGCTCAGCTAAGCGCACGACTCTCTGTAGAGCTTTGCAGTCCTGGTTTGTGGCGTTACCATACCACACTGAGATGCACTGAGTCAATACACTTTCTATGGCCCCTGAATAGAAAGTTTTCAGGATAGCTGGTGAGACCCTGAATTTCCTCAGCTGTCGCAGATGGTACAGTCTTTGCCTGGCTTTCTTCACCTGTGTTTGAATGTGTGTAGTCCAAGTCAGGTCCTCGGAGATGTTTACACCGAGGTACTTGAAGCTACTCACCCTCTCCACAGGGTTATTTAGGACTGGATTTAAACTCTGCAGGACTGGACACCTCAGATTCAGCATGAGGGGGATGCCAAAGGACTGAAATGATGAATTATGAAACACTCTTGGCATTTCTGAAATGTTGTCTCAGCCAGAGCAAAGCGGGACAACATTTTCTTGTATGTTCAAAACTCAACAAAAGAGGTTTTCCACAGGGTGCTTAATATTTTTAAGGACACACCCTAAAATTATAGTATTGCACATGTTGTTCAAGAAGCCCCCCCCCCAAAAGCAGCCCTGCTAAAAAAACAAAAACAAAAAAACAATAGACCCATCACAAAAAAATTATAATGGTTTCCACCACAAATACCATTACAAATACAAACATTACAAACCCTGCATCAACATTTAACCATTAAAATGTTTTCCTGTAGTGTGTTTTGGGACATATTCCATGAGGACTTATTGGTTTTAACAAGCCACCAATAGAAGGTGACTAATTACCAGTAGAGACCAACAGGGTCCATTACAGTTTCCATTAAAACCAGTACAAGTCCCATTATAACCAGTGACACCATTACAAATGTCGTGATGGGGTCTATTGTTTGTGTTTGTTTTCATCCGGGAGTTGAGGCTATCTGAGTAAAAGAGCATGATTTCTTTATCTGAATCATCGTGGATTAGTTTGAACAAGCCAAATACACAGTGTTTATATTTGGATGACTCATAGTCACATGCGTTTGTGTTGTTCAACCATCCATAACTCTAATGTCCAGGTTATCATGTGTTCAGTCTGATTGCTCAAGTTTTATTGTGATTTCACTGATAACAGACCGGGAGCCCCCCCCCCTGGCCCGGAGGCATGAGCGTCAGGGGGTGTGTTCAGCGCGTCGAACGCGGGCGGGGCGGTGGATCTATAAGAACCCGGCTGCGCGAGCAACGCTTCAGGAATTCTAGAACTTCTATTCAGTCTCGCGTCTCGGAATTCTAAACAGAACTTTAAATCAGTCTCGCGTCTCATTCTAGTGTTTTTGTTGTATTTGTATCTCTTTCATTGGTAATTCATCGCGTGCGTTCGTGTCTGACGTCACCATACATCGCTACATTGTAACATCGCCACTTCCGTTCCGTATTCGTGAAGGTTCTGATCAGCGAATTTAACCATGTTTCCTGAGAGCAGCACTGGGTAAACGATTCTTATTTTATCGAATAGAATTTTCTAGTTCTACTGTCTTCATGTTTTCTTTTGAAAGTGTATAGTTTCTATGTCGATGGTGAATGTAAGTTACTTGATCAGGGGGTTAGGTTGGCTGGTTAAAGTCGACCTGTAATAATTCATCCATTTCTTCGTTCATTAACCGTGTGGAATGAAATGTTAATGAGTTTTCGCGGTGGCGAGCACGTGCTGCTGCGCTGGTGCGCGTGTCTTGAACAGCTGCCAGCGAACGGAACCGTTATTTAAGCGAATGTTTCGGATTTAAACGCGAGATCAGAAAGAACGCTTTTAAGTACTTCTTTTTTGGAGGGAAAACTCTTGAATTGATTGTATTGACATAATGTTAAAATGTAATTGCAAATAACATAACATAGACACAATATAATATTGACACCATACTCTCTAGATATGTTTAATTAGCCAATAATATTAGTCAAAATTAACCTACTACTTATAAATACCATTCCCATACTACCTCTGGAGAAGTGCGTGACAGATTTAAAAAGGAAAAAAACTACTTTTTGCACATCCTTTAGCTTTAAAACAGGAATTGTTTTGACATTTAAATGTATATTTGCTGCAATTAAATTTGAAATCTAAACTGATTTTATATTAAAAATGTTCATATTTGTGCAAAGGCCATAGTACTAATCATAAAGATGCTCTGTCGCAGGAAGATTATTTTAGTAGTCAGCTGCTCAGATTACATGAGTCAGAAAGTGGCTTATGTTTCAGGGATGCCTGGATGGTTTTATTTGGTATCTGCAGGCTTCACAGCCATTTAAATATAGGTTACAGTATTCAACATAACTTAGTTATGTATTGTATATATGTCAGTTTTGTAAGTGTATTCTATAAAAGTGTAATGCAACGGTGTGTGTCAGACGTGGCTTGTGTATGTATGTGTGTGTGTGTGTGTGTGTGTGTGTGTGTCAGACGTGGCTTGTGGATGGGAAATGTGTGTGTGTGTGTGTGTGTGTGTGTGTGTCAGACGTGGCTTGTGGATGGGAAACGTGTGTGTGTGTGTGTGTGTGTGTGTCAGACGTGGCTTGTGGATGGGAAACATGCATGTATGTGTGTGTGTGTGTGCTGTGAATTCAGTGCAGTGGAAACACATTCAGTCAGTCATGTGTGGGGTCTCATAAACTCATGTTTTCCATTCTCTCTCTGCAGGTCCAGCTATGAGGACTGCCAGGCCACAGCTGACTGGCTTCTGTCCCAGACTGCAGCGCGTCCTCTGGTGGGCATCGTGTGCGGCTCGGGTTTGGGTGGGCTGGCGGATGCCTTGAAGGACCAGGTGGCCTTCAACTACAAGGACATCCCCAACTTCCCCCGAAGTACAGGTGTGGTTTACTGTATACTTATACAATATTGTGTACCTTATCTTTTAAAACCCAGTACTGAATCTGTGTTTCTTTCTCGTCTGCAGTGTACGGTCACGCTGGACGGCTGGTGTTTGGCACTTTGAAGGGCAGGCCTTGTGTCTGCATGCAGGGACGGTTTCATCTCTATGAGGGATATACCATCCAAAAGGTATGAACACCCTATAATACACTCATGCTGGCTCGTCAGAGTCCAAAACATGTAAACAACACAGCTTCAATTGAGAGTTAGTTGTGGCTGTATTGTTGTCCTGGGTCCTTCTGAACCAGGAACTAACTATATTTGAAAACCGAATTAGTTTTAACTGGTTGTGCCGTGTGCCTGATTGAAGCATTTATTCATTCTATGACCGTGTGGAACCACTTCAATCTTTCCATTTGATGAATGGTGTGTTAGGATAGGACCATATTTGGCTAAGAACTGTTTGAAAATCTGGAATATGAGGGCATCCCCACCCCCCAAAAAATAAGAAAAAATCAAAATATTGAGAAAATCATCTTTAAAGTTGTCCAAATGAAGTCCTTAGCAATGCATATTACTAATCAAAAATTATGTTTTGATATATTTACTGTTAGAAATTAGCAAAATATCTTCATGGAACATGATCTTAATATCCTAATGATTTTTGGCAGAAAATATAAATTTATAATTTTGACCCATACAATGTATTGTTGGCTATTACTACAAATATACCTGTGCTGCTTATGACTGATTTTGTGGTCTCAACTGGTGCAAACTGCAACCGATACAAGGTTCAAATCATCTCAAACTAAGATTGTCGTTGTGTTTTAGATTACGATGCCTATGCGGATCTTCAAACTGCTGGGTGTGGAGACCGTGATCCTCACCAACGCTGCTGGCGGTCTGAACCAGGACTATAAAGTAGGCGACATCATGATCATCAAAGATCATCTCAACATGCCCGGATTTGCTGGAAACAACCCTCTGGCTGGACTCAATGACGAAAGGCATGTTTATTTATTTCCACGGCTGTTTTGACAAGTAGAGACTCCACACATGCTCCTGTAAATACTGTTCTTTATAAGCCTTGCTTTACCTTCTTAGGTTTGGCGTTCGTTTCCCCTGCATGTCTGACGCATACGATCGAGAGCTCCAGCAGCTGGCGCTCGATGTGGGTTCGGAGCTCGGTTACAGTGACTTCCTGCGAGAGGGCGTGTACTGCGTTCTGGGAGGACCGTCGTTCGAGACGATCGCCGAGTGCCGCATGCTGCACAAGCTGGGAGCTGATGCTGTCGGTAAGAGTCTCGTCTGCTCTAAAACTTATTTTTAGCAATCAAAACATGCTATCCTAGCTTTATGATATAATATAATAGAGTATTATGCTGTTCTCAGATAAGCTTAAAAGAGCATTCGAACTGACAACAGCTAGAATTCCCGTAGGTCATGGGTTCGATTCCCGGGGAATGCATGAACAAATTAAATATAAAGCTGAATTTTAAATGCAACTATGCAAATTAACAGTGATGCTGTAACAAGCATCTGGAAGGAATTCATTTGCAAACTTTTGCAAGGCAACTAAAACGGGACATTTTTATGCGTCTTGGCCATTCATTTACACAACAACAGCATTTTGGGGGCCTGAGAAAGCAAACTTTTGAAAACGAGGTTTCAAACTACGAGTTTTATCTTAACTATAAAACACAAATGTGTAGGTGTCATCATGCGCATGTATATCGCCCACTACTGGCCTGGCATGCATAATACCACACAAATGAACAGTGATGCTGTCACTAAGTAGCTGGAAATGCATTCATCTTCAATCTTTTGCAAGGCAACTAAACACGACACAGTTTTCAACTTAAAACAGGACATTTTTATGCGCTTTGGTCGTTCAAATACACAAAAACTGCATTTTGGGGGACTGAGAATGCAAATTTTTGAAAACCATTTCAAAGTTCATAATTACTAATTTAGTGGAATCTAACTATAAAAACACGAATTTGTCTAAATGGTGTCTTCACGTGCATGCATATCGCCAACTAATGGCCTGGCATGCATAATACCGCACTCTTATTTGTTTTTGCGGATCCGAATGGATGGCGATCGTTTTAACAACATTGTTGTCTGTATGCAAAACTTGTCAAGGGAGAATGTTTTCCATTTTTAGTACAATAGTGGTGTAAACATACCTTAATTTAAACCAAATGTAACTTGTATTTAAACCAAAATGTACTGATATTGAGTAATAGCACTTTGAATACACTAAAAAAATAATTCCGCCTGCATTTATTTTGTAAATAGAAGCCTGCAGATGACTATATCTGGGAGGTATGAACTGGAAAATACATTGGGATCACAGAATGAAGCCTTAACAAGCCAAATTTACCATTTGATAAACAATATATTAGAAAATTAGTGTTTCACACATGTTTATCTAATTTTATGTCTAGACGCTTCCAAACAAATTACACTTGGGAGACTCCAAGCGACGCTTTGTAACAACGACACACACAATGCTGTAATTCTTGAATGCTTTAATGTACAGTCATCATTTTGGGCTCTAATGAAAGGTTACACTTAGAGCTATTCAGTTCCTCATCCAGATTCACTGTCAATAATTGCTGACACATAGTAACTGAAGCATAAACACACTATAGTGACATTTATTTATAGAATCCAAAATGTGTACACTTTTAAAATTACATATATATTTATAATCTAAATACATTTTTTCCTATATTTCTATTTCTGTACATAGTAAATTATTTAATTTGTGTTTTTTTTTTCTTATATTGGTGTTATATTGCATCCCTACTGTGTTATTCCTATGTATGTCTGTACTATCATGCATGTCTGCATTATGTCAACAAAAAGTGGTCTGATAAAGACACAGATTGTACATGCTGAGTTCATTGTATCTTAAAATCACAAGACTCTCAGCTTTCCGTGGATATATGACATGGACATTTTTTATTTTTTTTTTGTCCGACGACTTTACCCTCCGGCGGTACGCTGGATTCTTAAAGGGTTAATAACCAGGCTTCATGTGTTTCAGGCATGAGTACGGCTCACGAGGTGATCGTGGCACGGCACTGTGGGATGCGCGTCTTCGCTCTGTCTCTGATAACTAACAAGGCGGTGGTGGACTACGACAGCGAGGAAAAGGCCAATCACGAGGAGGTTCTGCAGACGGGCAAACAGAGGGCGGAGCAGCTGGAGAGGCTGGTGTCCACCATGGTCACCCGGATAGAGCACAACAACAATTTCGCTTAAGACTGTTCTCAGATCAGTCACAGACCAAAGGACGCTGATTCATCTGTGAACAAACATCATGGTTACAAAACCCTTGTTATGCAGGTCAATTCCACTTGGCTCCCACTTATTTATATCTTCTTAAAGCCTTCATTCAGTTTTGGTCTGTGTTATTTTGCCCTTATGTACATAAACCCGGTCAACAGGACAGTGCTTATTTTTTTCTCTTTATAAAATACAAATAATTTTTACATTCCTCTGAATGCTCAAACTAATGTTTCGTATTTAACGTCTTAGTTAACATTTACCATTTATTACTATATCTTAATTTGAAAGTTGAAATCTTTGGAGTATTTGTCAGTAGATGTACAGTAAATGTCTATCTTAAAGGTGTATTTTTTTGTAAATTTGGCTATTTATTACGGATGTATCCCTCTTTTTTGGGATGAAAAGTAAGTATTGTGTACAATTTTGATATCCCATAACACAAAAACATTTCTTAAATTCTGGTAGTTTCTACAGAGTCACAAAAAGAGACAGTGCTGGGGAACTATTGAGATGGAAGACTTTTTTGTTTATTATTATTATTATTTTGCCCTTTCCTAAAACCTGTGATGGAAATATTACTTAGGAGGAAAAAGTATGTCAATGCTTTTTGTTAGTGAATGCAAAGTTTCTTACGGAATGCAAGATTTTTGTGAGAAAATGCTAAAATTGAATAAATTCAAAGCATTGAAATGGTGATTTAAAAAAAAAAATTCCTCCCATCAAATACTTTTTTCCAACGCTGCATCCGTGGGCTCTGTATATTTAAAACTAACAAATAAAATGTATTTTACCAAATAAATGTCATGACTTTTTTTTTTTACATTTTAATTTGTAAAGTGTCAGTTCGGTTTTGAGACATTGAAGTATTAATGTACAAATTGCAAGTGAAAAGTTTATTTGCAAAAACAATTTTTTTTTTTTTTTATCATGTTTTTGTTAACCATATTTTATTTTTGTACTTCATCAAAATAACCCAACTGCAGTTTGATTGCGATGCACAATGAAAAAACATGACTTGAAAATTCTGTTTTTGCAAATGAACTCTTCAAATATATTCTCATATAATTAATGTTTCTTATGCAAAATATAATTGCTTTATTTCATTGTGAAATATGACCCAGGCGTTTCTTCACGATTCACCCTAATAATATCCGAACATAAAGCATGAAACATCTTGCCGATAGTCGAAGAAAAGTCTCAAATATTTGGTCACAGTTGGGTTTCTTCAAGAAAGGCACTAATGTAATGACTCCTCAGTCAGTTCTCCTCCATGTTAGAGTTTACAGGACTGTTTGTCCCAGACTGGCAAACCTTCACGTGATAGTTAAGATGGCTGCTTTGAGAGAAACACTTGTTGCAGTTTCCACATCGGTGCGGTTTCTCTCCCGTATGAACCCGCTTGTGTTTCTCTAGCGAGCTGGCCTGAGCGAACCGCTTACTGCAGACGTTACAAGCGTAGCTCTTCTGCCCCGTATGAGTAAGCTGATGCGTCTTCAAAGATCCTTTGAGGGAAAAAGTCTTCCCGCAAGCGTCGCAACTAAACGGCTTGTCTCCAGAATGCGTCAGTAGATGAGTCTTGAGATGCGTTCCTCGCCGAAAGCCCTTCCCACAAAGCTCACAGCAGAAAGCTTTGACTCCCGTGTGAAGCTGCTTGTGGGATTTAAAGCTGTTGGCGTGTGCAAAGGTTTTTCCACAGTCCTCGCATCTAAAGGGCTGTTCGCCTGTGTGAAGCCTTTCGTGTGCCTTTAGGTTGCCCTTCTGGGCGAAGCTCTTTCCGCAGTGTTTGCACAAGTATGGCTTTTCTCCAGTGTGAACTCGCTGGTGGTAGTCCAAGTAAGACTTGGTGAGGAACCGGGAACCGCATTGCAAGCATACGAAGTTCTTCTCGCCAGCATGCGTTCGCTCGTGAGCTCTGAGGATGCTTATCAACGCAAACCTCTTCCCACATGTGGCGCAGGAGAACGGTCTCTGGTCACCGTGACTCATCATGTGATTCCTCAAGTGGTTAGGCAAGCGAAACACCTTGTCGCAGAGCGTGCATTTGTGGGGTTTCTGCACCTTGTGGTCTCTGCGGTGGATTTGGAGAAGGCGTCTGGAGCCGAAACGCTCGCCGCACTCTTGGCAAGCATGAGGCGTTTCTCCGCTGTGGAGCTTCTGCTCGTGTCTTCTCAGGTTGTTGACGTGGGTGAAGGTCTTTCCGCAGATTTTGCATATGTTCTGCTCTGTGCTTGCATTCGGTTGCACTTCTTCGGCGGTGTCTATTGGGACGTCCAATCCGGTCTCGATAATATCGGGTGAATCCAGTGTGTTTAATTGTACTGAAATGTGCTCAGAGTTTGATTCAGTGGTCCACTGCTCTTCTCTTTGATGCTCTGCAGATTCAGATTCATCTGCATTGGGCTCTATTGATTCTGTAACATCAACAAGACATGTTTATAGATATGATATTGTATATTTAGGCCTTACATTAACATATTATACCATGTTAATCCAAAAGCATTTAAGGGATACTCCACCACAAAATGAAACTTTTGTCATTTTTAACTCCCATAAAACCCATAAAAGCTTTGTTAGTCTTCAGAACACAATTTAAGATATCTTGGATGAAAACCCGGGATGTTTGTGACTGTCCCATTGACTGCCTGAGTAACTCTCACTGTCAAGGCCCAGAAAAGTATGAAAAGCATCGCCAGGATACTCCATCTGCCATCAGTGGTTCAATCTGAATTTTATGAAGCGACGGGAATAATTTTTTGTACGGTAATAAAACAAAAACAACGACTTTATTCAACAATTAGTCACAGTAACACCTCCTCTGAGTCAGCGTAGCGCCATTTTGGAGATTATCCTCTGGACACAAATTGCATAAGCTCCTCTATATCAGCTGGTCCACAAGAGTGCGCTGTTTGCCTTCAAATCAGAGCGTAAACCGACTAAGACGACGCAACCCAGTGTCGAGGCTGATATAGAAAAAGTGTACGCATTTTACGTCCAGGGGATAATCTCCAAAATAGCGCTACGCTGACACAGACGAGACGTTATGGTGCCTAATTGTTGAATACAGTCGTTATTTTTGTTTTATTTCCATACAATAGTATTCTTGTCACTTCAGATTGAACCACTGATGGTAGGTGGAGTATCCTGGTCGATGCTTTTCATACTTCTCTGGACCTTGACAGTGTAATTTACTTGGCAGTCAATGGGACAGTTTTCATCCAAAATATCTTAAATTGCATTCCGAAGACTAATGAACGAAGCTTTTACGGGTTTGGAACAACATGGGGGTAAGTGATAAACGATCAAATTTAAATTTTGAGGTGAAGTATCCCTTTAATGCCAGGGCGTCTGTACCATCTCCAGCAGCAGTTTCAGCGGTGTCTGTTGGGACGTCCGATCCGGTCTCGATAATATCGGGTGGACCCGGCGTGTTTAATCGTACTAAAATATAATTTGATTCAGTGGTCCATTGCTCTTCTCTTTGATGCTCTGCAGATTCAGATTCATCTGCATTGGGCTCCATTGATTCTGTAACATCAACAATGCATGTTTATAGATATGATATTGTATATTTATGCCTTACATTAACATATTATACCATGTTAATCCAAATGCATTAATATCAGTGAGTCTGCACCATCAGGAGTTTGACTCTCCACTCGTTCCTCTCCGTGGACAAATACTTCTTCAAAGCTAAACTCCGGCTCTTCCTAGATGAAGACAGGGCTATGTTAGTTTGATGTACAACAAATCAAAGCATTGTGTATTAAAAAAAAACACAAAAAGGATGATACTTCAACAGTCTGAATGAGATGTCCACCAGATGTGGTGCAATTCAGTCGTTCCTGGATCACAGACACAACGTCTGAGGTGGAATCTGGCTGGTCTTCTCCTACAACAGTGCATTGTTTTATTAATTTACTCTATTAAAATAACAGTAATGCATGGTTTAATTGTGAGAAGAACCACCTTTGACAGGTTCCTCATCTTTGATATGAGTGTTAAGTGGTCTTCCACTCCCTGCAAACTGCTGCTCTACCATACGCTTGACTTGATCTGGTTGCGTAAGATCTTCTCTTGGTCCATTTGATGCTGTGTGAAGGATCCTGCAGATGTGTTCAGCGGTTGGGTTTGTTATTTTCCTTATAGCCGCTGTCAGATTCTTGTCAATCAAACAAGAAATAATCAGTTTAGCTGTTTAGGTCAAATTTAAAGTTTTGCTTACGTAACTGTTGCATACAACAGGTTAACTTTATTGGGTTTCTGCACATGTAATGTTGAGGATTATTATGTTTATTAAGAAAATGACAAGGTTTGAATATCCATATATTTAGTCATTTATTTATGAATGGTTTTTTTCCAGGTCCACTGTAAATTTGTAGCGTTTTTTCTGATATTTGAAACATTAACTGAAGTAGTTTGATATTAAACAGCTATCATCGAACAAATACAATTAACACATAAAATAAAATATTAGTGTATTATCATTTTACTGTAGTAAAATAATCCATCAAGTATTGTATATTTTCACGGTAACTATGGCTACCAGTTTGTTTGTTTTTTAGTGAAAGTGAAACTATTAACATCTTTACAAACGTTAACATGTCAATCATTATACATTTTGAACGAACTTACCATTTTAATATCAGTTTCTGGATTTCCATTTTGACATTTTGACTGAAAAATATCGAGTTGACAAATTTCTGTCACTATAGATGTGACTAAACTGTCCATTATTAAGAGCACTTGTTTCTGGACCGACGCTCCACGCGACATGCTTCTTTACACACCTGTAAATATCATTTAAGAAATCATAATACACGTGAATATATCACTGATTTATTTGTTTGTTAAAGTCTCTTCAGTTACTGTGTTGTGACGTGTGCGCGTGGACGCTGAACAGTTTCCCGTCTGGACGGATTTCAGAATAAAAGTCACCCACTTAAAAACCTCACGAAAATGTAAAGGCAATCGATAAATCAGCAGCGAGAGTTTAAAATGTTTTTTATGTACACACATAAAATTCATTAAAATATTTTAATATAATTAATCAAAGATAAATATGAAATAAAAGACGTTGGCACTAAAATCCTGGTCCCTGAGTCCCCAAACACCACATTTCTGATGACTAAGAAATCATCTAACACACCTGCTTCATCTCATCAGCTCATTAACTCATCAAGTGCTGTGTGAAATCTGACATGTGCGGTAATCAAGCAGTTTGAGAAACACCTAACAATGTTTACAAGCTCAGTCTCTGTGTGGAATCATGGGTTATATCTCTTCAGCTGACTCATAAAGCCTGGGTTTGGCTGAATGTGAGGCCTGGCGGTTTTCACAGCGCTGAAGGCTTCATCAAATGACATCTTCTCCTGGGACATGAGGAACCCGATGACAACAGAAGCAGAGCGAGAAACACCGGCGTTACAGTGGACCAGCACCACTCCACCCTGAGGAGCACACCGAACACAGGTTATACACACACACTCACACACACACACACACACACAGGCGCACAGTGACCATGCACACACACACACACACAGGCGCACATGCATGCATGCACACACACTCTCACACATGCACACACACACACACTCACATGCGCACACACACACACACACACACACACACACACACACACACACACACACATGCACACACACACACACACACACACACACACACACACACACACACACGCACATGCACACAGACAGACACATACACACACACACACACACACACTCTCACACACACACACACATGCACACACACAGACATACACACACACTCTCACATGCACACACACACACTCTCTCTCACACACACACACACACACACACACACTCTGGATACTCTTCCGCACACACACACACACACACACACACTCTCTCTCTCTCTCTCTCTCTCTCTCTCTCTCTCTCTACACACACACACACACTCTCTCTCACACACAGACACATACACACACACACCTGCTGACTGGCTTCATTTATGAACTGGACACATTCAGGGAAGAATGAGGTGATGTCTGTCTCTGGAAGATCTAACACGGTAACAGTTTTATACGTGAAGAGATCAGGGAACGCGTTCTCAACCCCGTACGCCACATTCAGCACATGAGTCACCTGAAACACAACAGCAAAAACATATCATTATTCATTTTTATATTACATAAATTAGCTTGCTTATGTTTATGAGAAAGTCAGATCAATGTAATAATATAACATATATATATATATATATATATTACCTTTAATTTCTTCAGTGTGTCTACATCATGGGCCGCATCCTGGGATGCTAAAAATCACACAATTAGTTCAATATAACAAGTAGTGTTAATGCTCAATGTTTCAAGGTAAATTTCAAATCTATATATTAAATAATAATAATTTGGAATTAGCCATGAATAAATCATCTGGTTTTAAAGTATAAAAAATATATTGAAGCTTAAATGCATTATGATGTGTTAATAGCTAGAAATTATAGAATTCATCACGATCATGGAAACCTTTTTTAATATAATGATAATCATATTTATTAAATTGGAATCAGTTTTGAATAAATAAATAGTCTGGACAATTATATTTACCTTTTAATTTAATGTGATGGATTGAAAATTCTGTTTATTATTATTATTATTATTGGTGACCATGGTAAACTTTTTTTTTTTTTTTTTTTTTTTTTGTTAATTTTTATATGCATCGTTACACAAAAAGTTCCACACAATGGCACATTTATTAAGTCACTGTTGTAGCTTGAAGTCCGGTTAATAACAGTGATCACCGTGGAATAAAGGTATTTCAGCAGTGCACCGTGGTACCAGCGCAGTAGGGTTTAAACCAGGTTTTCCCAATGAATATTACAAACACACATCACACTCATCACGCACAGAGCAGGAGGAAGGGTCTGATGATGCCCACTTGCAGGTCGAGGCTCGAGTCCTGCACGAACCCGCACGCCGCGGCACCGTCGCGCTCCGCGTGAAAACGATCTCCGCGGCGCGTCTCCACGAGTCTCGCGCCCGTCACGGTCGTCACTCGCGTGCTCTGCGTCCTCAGACGCGCCGCGGAGAATCCCCGGATCTCCTGCGCCAGAGAATTCATCTTCATTCACAGGTCTGCGTTCAGCGGTTCCGGCTACAGCTCCGACCGGAAATGAACAATTACATTAATTGTATACCTATTAGATTGTGTTTTATCAACGTCTACCCCAACCCTAAACCTACCTCTTACAGGAATTAAGAAATAGTAACTATTGTTGTATAGTGTGACATAAATTATGCTGTATTGATGTGCGCATGCCCAGTAGCGCCATACGCATCCCTTCTAGCCTTAACCCCGTTTGGAGCGAGCAGCGGAACTAAAGATAACAGCTGTACACACAGTTAATTTCAAAATAAAAGCTTATCCATTTCACAAAATACAAATGTATTCACTAATGAATTCGACATTACATTCAGTACTACATAATTACTTAGAAATCTGAAATACAGACCTCAAACAATATAAAGACTTTCAGAAACTTTTCAATTTTGTTTGTAGATGCCTTGGTGTTGGTAAATTAATTAATAAAGTAGAATATTGTTTTATACACAATACATTTCTTCAGATTTTCTCTTTGAATTTTAACACAATCTTACTCCTCTACATTGCTAATTGTTTAATTTAAAATATAAGTGATTTTTTTTAAGGTTTCAACATTGTCCTTTTAGCCTTTTTACAGTTAGTCATCCAATAATTTTTGACAATTGTAAATATTCAATGCAAACTCTAAATTATTGAGGTCATAAAGCTGCATACATAACTGTACAATAATTAATATTCTTGCCAATGCCAGGCTATTAAATAACATGATTACAGATATTTGCTTAAGATGGTAAAAGACACAAAGACAAGAGCTTGAACCCCAAAAACGTGACTTTTAAAGAAAGTTTATTGAAAACCCACATAAATGGAGAAAAAACATCCTGTAAAACATGTTTGGCATTGAGAAAAATAACACCCTCCACCTTTTCATATCTTTCTAGTAAAAGAAATGTACCATTTGTTAAATCTCATGGTTCTGCGTATGAAAATCAGATTCAGTCTGTATGTTTTGCATTGCTCATAAAAACAGAATATGGCATTTTTTTAAGTGTATGTCTCTTTTCGCTTATTAATACTCTTTGGTTTGTCAGAACATCTTAGATTATCCCATAACACCGCTGCATGCATGACATTCAGTCCAAACCAAACCCCTTCAGTGTGTAAAGCCGGGTTCGATCTACAGTATCATCAGCGCATGCATTTCTAATACAGCGGTCTGTAACCAAACAACATTCAGATATGACATTCACTGAGAGATATGCAGCTCATGACCATAAAATAGCCATAGAAATGAAGAATGATTGAAATTGGCACTGATTCGTGTGGCACAGAAAGTGTGAACGGGTTTTATCTGCAGGAATACATGCAGCCTGATCCAGAAATGATGAAAACATACTGTAAGTGTTTTTCTCTTGGCTTTAGAAAAGAGTTTGGCACAGTGTTTTGCATGTAGAGCGTGTAAACCGGGTTGCATTATTAAGGCTGTGTATCCAATATAAATGCATTATAGAAGTGTAGAAATGAAGGCACTCTTCAGAGGACAGGACTACAGAAGAGAAGACAGTCTCAGTGCAGACCAACAGAGAAAATCTGAGTCCGTTTCAGGCAAACATGGTCAGAGAAATCCACTGTAACAGACAGAAATCAGAGAGCATTAGACCAGAAAGATCATAACAGAATACATCTGCTTGACTGACACACTGCAACCAGAGATCTTCTTCACATGTGTAGAGTTTACTAAACATGAACAATTCATCCCACACATGTTCATCTCTATACGTGTGATTACGTGTGTGCGCACGCGTGTGCGCGTGTGTCTGTGTGCGCGTGTGTCTGTGTGCGTGCACGCATGTGTGTGTGCATGTGTCTGTGCGCACGTGTGTGTGTGTGTGTGTGTGAGAGCATGTGTATGTGTGCGTGTGTGTCTGTCTGTGTGTGTGCATGCACGCACGTGTCTGTCTGTGTGTGTGCATGCACGCACGTGTCTGTGTGTGTGTGTGTGCGTGTGTGTGTCTGTGCGTGTGCGCGTGTGTGTGCATGTGTGTGTGCGCGTGTGTCTGTGTGTGTGTGCGTGCGCGTGTGTCTCTGTGTGTGTGTGTATGTGTGCGCAAGGTGTGTGACTTTGTGTGGCGTCCTGCATCGCATGTCTCCTGTGCGTGTGTGTGCGCGTGTGTGCGCATGTGAGAGTGTGTGTGCGCGTGTTGAAATGTTGATGTAAGTGCACTGTACTCAAACCTGAAAGAACGTGAGCGATATGAATCCATCAGCGTCTGTGTCCAGCGTCTTGAAGGTCTCTGTAAAAACACACAGGTCTCAGTCCGATTGTCCTGATCGCTCATGTCAGGTCAGAATTACTGCACTTATAAAGATTGTGCATGTTCATATTCTTCTTATTTTGTGTTACGGTAATGCACTTGATGCAGAAATGGATCTACGTCCAACTGATCTCTCAGTAACAGCAAAATACCTAATTAATGAATTCTCCATTCACTTCAGCTCAAACGCTTGGGCTCTTTAACGTTTTTGAAAGAAGTCTGCATTTATTTTATCAAATACATTACATATCGTAAATATTGTGAAATTATGAAAAAATATTATTTTATAAACAAAGTTCAAAAGTATTTGAACAGCACTTATTTGAAATCTTTTGTAACATTATAAATGTTTCTAGAGTCACGTTTGATCAATTTAATGCATCCTTGCTCAAAAAAGTAAAATTTTCAAAAAAAAAAAAAAACATTTTGAAAGGTTAAATTACAAGTTTAATATTTAACATGAGAAATCGCTTCACTTCTTAAATTCTACGACACACAGACTCACTGAACATGGTCTCCAGACGCACTAAACAGGTCACAAAGTTGTCGAAGTCCACAGACAGATCCTCCTCTGTGTAGCGAAGGATGATCAGCTGGAATAAATGATTGTTCAGCTTAAAGCCTGGAGAAAGAGAGACGAACAGAGTCAGGACACAGACGAATGGAAACAGACCGGATCAGAGTTTCAGACGTGCACCTGCTGCTTCCAGAGCTCTTCTCATCTCGTAAGAGCTCATGGTGCCCGATTTATCCACGTCATGGTCTCGGAAGATTTGCTGTAAACATATGCAAATCATAAATCATGCATCGTCTTCAAACCACGAACTGCACACAATTTATTCATTCATTGATTGTTTTATTAAATTAATGTCATGGCTGTTCATTTCGTTGCTTCAGGCAAAATTCATCATAATGTGGCAAGCAGCGTTGGGGAAAGTTACTTTTAAAAGTAATGTATTACAATATTGCATTACTCTCTAAAAAACTAATTACATAGTTACTTTTTATGAAAAGTAATGCTTTACGTTACTTTTGTTACTTTTTAAATATGAGCAGCTTGATTGTTTGTGTTTAATTTACAAGAAGTTATATTTATAGCAAATATAAAAGTCTTTCACACCAAAAAGTGTAATGAATAAACCTCAGATGAAGGACGAGTAAATCACGTCTAATACAGAAGAACACAGGAGAAGTCAACACTCTTCAGCAATAACAAACAAATGTTAGTTTATCTAAAGTCATTTTTATTATTATTATGTTCTGATCATCAAAGGTCAGCAGCAAACACATCAGTTAATAAAATGAGATTAGATATATTTTGCTTCAGGCATATTTAAATTCAGGTTTGCGTCATATTCAGTTTGTATTTCACTGTTTTAATTCAATTTTGATGAATACTGAATCTGTTTTTTGTGAGTGGGATGAATTAATACACATTCATATTTATAGATAGCAATAAATGGAGAAAAATAACTAAGATATTTTCTAGTAAATTAAAAAGTAATGCGTAACCCCAACACTGGTGGCAATATAATTACTTATTTCATGACTTCTATACTTTATATTAAATATTCTTCATTTTGATCATTTTAGCCAAGCTTTCCCGCACCAAAAACTTTTTTTTCTCAGTGCTATTTTAGTTTTAATGAGATTCTATTAAAGTTTTTATTCAGATTTTGATGGTACTTTTATGTTGCTTTCACTTTTAGAGTTTTATTAATTTTGAAAATGTAGTAATTTAAAAAAAAGTCTATATAGTTTATAAATTATGTAAATAGATGAAATAAAACGTTTTGATTTAGTTTATTTCAAGTAAGTAATTTGTTTCTGGTTTTACTTGACTAAACTATAACACTGGTTGTTTATAAGAGCTCTTCACCTGCTGCACTTTGACTACTTCTCTATGTTTGCATGTAACCCATCCGAAGAGCCTTCACTAAACACTACCTTTGAAAACATGAATATAATATCATCTCACCAGGTAGCGTTTAATCTTTTCCCACAGCACGTGAAACTCTGAGAGTCCGAGCTTCCCGCTGCCGTCCGTCTGCAGACATGTCAAGGACAGAAATACAGTCTGAACGGCGACACAAAGAGCCCATGTTTGATGTGAACACTGCCGTGTGCATGTATATAAATAAACCCCTAAGAGATGCATTAAGTGGTGTCTGCACTATCAGACTGAATATTTCTAAAGCTGATCGTGTGGAAAGGATACGTCCATGAGGTTGATCATGCTTCGGCACGACTCCTTCCCAAAGCCGTCCGTCTTTAAATCTTTATCTGTGCACAAACACACACATTTAAATGTCAACTCTACAGCTTAATAGTTCAACACTGTGACAATTGCATCTAAAATATAAAAGTATGACTTCTAGTCAGCATGCACAGTGATAAAGATATACACAAATGCAGCCAGAGCGAGGCGAAGCAATGTGACCGTGCAGCGTATAGCAGAGCGAGGCGAAGCACGTATAGCATGGATTTAACGGTCCGTGTAGAGAGCGAGCACGTATAGCATGGATTTAACGGTCCGTGTAGAGAGCGAAGCACGTATAGCATGGATTTAACGGTCCGTGTAGAGAGCGAAGCACGTATAGCATGGATTTAACGGTCCGTGTAGAGAGCGACGCACGTATAGCATGGATTTAACGGTCCGTGTAGAGAGCGAAGCACGTATAGCATGGATTTAACGGTCCGTGTAGAGAGCGAAGCACGTATAGCATGGATTTAACGGTCCGTGTAGAGAGCGACGCACGTATAGCATGGATTTAACGGTCCGTGTAGAGAGCGACGCACGTATAGCATGGATTTAACGGTCCGTGTAGAGAGCGAAGCACGTATAGCATGGATTTAACGGTCCGTGTAGAGAGCGAGCACGTATAGCATGGATTTAACGGTCCGTGTAGAGAGCGAAGCACGTATAGCATGGATTTAACGGTCCGTGTAGAGAGCGAGCACGTATAGCATGGATTTAACGGTCCGTGTAGAGAGCGAAGCACGTATAGCATGGATTTAACGGTCCGTGTAGAGAGCGAAGCACGTATAGCATGGATTTAACGGTCCGTGTAGAGAGCGACGCACGTATAGCATGGATTTAACGGTCCGTGTAGAGAGCGAAGCACGTATAGCATGGATTTAACGGTCCGTGTAGAGAGCGAAGCACGTATAGCATGGATTTAACGGTCCGTGTAGAGAGCGACGCACGTATAGCATGGATTTAACGGTCCGTGTAGAGAGCGAAGCACGTATAGCATGGATTTAACGGTCCGTGTAGAGAGCGAAGCACGTATAGCATGGATTTAACGGTCCGTGTAGAGAGCGAAGCACGTATAGCATGGATTTAACGGTCCGTGTAGAGAGCGACGCACGTATAGCATGGATTTAACGGTCCGTGTAGAGAGCGAAGCACGTATAGCATGGATTTAACGGTCCGTGTAGAGAGCGAAGCACGTATAGCATGGATTTAACGGTCCGTGTAGAGAGCGACGCACGTATAGCATGGATTTAACGGTCCGTGTAGAGAGCGACGCACGTATAGCATGGATTTAACGGTCCGTGTAGAGAGCGAAGCACGTATAGCATGGATTTAACGGTCCGTGTAGAGAGCGAAGCACGTATAGCATGGATTTAACGGTCCGTGTAGAGAGCGAAGCACGTATAGCATGGATTTAACGGTCCGTGTAGAGAGCGAAGCACGTATAGCATGGATTTAACGGTCCGTGTAGAGAGCGAAGCACGTATAGCATGGATTTAACGGTCCGTGTAGAGAGCGACGCACGTATAGCATGGATTTAACGGTCCGTGTAGAGAGCGAAGCACGTATAGCATGGATTTAACGGTCCGTGTAGAGAGCGACGCACGTATAGCATGGATTTAACGGTCCGTGTAGAGAGCGACGCACGTATAGCATGGATTTAACGGTCCGTGTAGAGAGCGAAGCACGTATAGCATGGATTTAACGGTCCGTGTAGAGAGCGAAGCACGTATAGCATGGATTTAACGGTCCGTGTAGAGAGCGAAGCACGTATAGCATGGATTTAACGGTCCGTGTAGAGAGCGAAGCACGTATAGCATGGATTTAACGGTCCGTGTAGAGAGCGACGCACGTATAGCATGGATTTAACGGTCCGTGTAGAGAGCGACGCACGTATAGCATGGATTTAACGGTCCGTGTAGAGAGCGAAGCACGTATAGCATGGATTTAACGGTCCGTGTAGAGAGCGACGCACGTATAGCATGGATTTAACGGTCCGTGTAGAGAGCGAAGCACGTATAGCATGGATTTAACGGTCCGTGTAGAGAGCGAAGCACGTATAGCATGGATTTAACGGTCCGTGTAGAGAGCGAAGCACGTATAGCATGGATTTAACGGTCCGTGTAGAGAGCGACGCACGTATAGCATGGATTTAACGGTCCGTGTAGAGAGCGAAGCACGTATAGCATGGATTTAACGGTCCGTGTAGAGAGCGAAGCACGTATAGCATGGATTTAACGGTCCGTGTAGAGAGCGAAGCACGTATAGCATGGATTTAACGGTCCGTGTAGAGAGCGAAGCACGTATAGCATGGATTTAACGGTCCGTGTAGAGAGCGAAGCACGTATAGCATGGATTTAACGGTCCGTGTAGAGAGCGAAGCACGTATAGCATGGATTTAACGGTCCGTGTAGAGAGCGAGCACGTATAGCATGGATTTAACGGTCCGTGTAGAGAGCGAAGCACGTATAGCATGGATTTAACGGTCCGTGTAGAGAGCGAAGCACGTATAGCATGGATTTAACGGTCCGTGTAGAGAGCGAAGCACGTATAGCATGGATTTAACGGTCCGTGTAGAGAGCGACGCACGTATAGCATGGATTTAACGGTCCGTGTAGAGAGCGAAGCACGTATAGCATGGATTTAACGGTCCGTGTAGAGAGCGACGCACGTATAGCATGGATTTAACGGTCCGTGTAGAGAGCGACGCACGTATAGCATGGATTTAACGGTCCGTGTAGAGAGCGACGCACGTATAGCATGGATTTAACGGTCCGTGTAGAGAGCGACGCACGTATAGCATGGATTTAACGGTCCGTGTAGAGAGCGACGCACGTATAGCATGGATTTAACGGTCCGTGTAGAGAGCGACGCACGTATAGCATGGATTTAACGGTCCGTGTAGAGAGCGACGCACGTATAGCATGGATTTAACGGTCCGTGTAGAGAGCGAAGCACGTATAGCATGGATTTAACGGTCCGTGTAGAGAGCGAAGCACGTATAGCATGGATTTAACGGTCCGTGTAGAGAGCGACGCACGTATAGCATGGATTTAACGGTCCGTGTAGAGAGCGAAGCACGTATAGCATGGATTTAACGGTCCGTGTAGAGAGCGAAGCACGTATAGCATGGATTTAACGGTCCGTGTAGAGAGCGAAGCACGTATAGCATGGATTTAACGGTCCGTGTAGAGAGCGAAGCACGTATAGCATGGATTTAACGGTCCGTGTAGAGAGCGAAGCACGTATAGCATGGATTTAACGGTCCGTGTAGAGAGCGAAGCACGTATAGCATGGATTTAACGGTCCGTGTAGAGAGCGAAGCACGTATAGCATGGATTTAACGGTCCGTGTAGAGAGCGAAGCACGTATAGCATGGATTTAACGGTCCGTGTAGAGAGCGAAGCACGTATAGCATGGATTTAACGGTCCGTGTAGAGAGCGAAGCACGTATAGCATGGATTTAACGGTCCGTGTAGAGAGCGAAGCACGTATAGCATGGATTTAACGGTCCGTGTAGAGAGCGAAGCACGTATAGCATGGATTTAACGGTCCGTGTAGAGAGCGAAGCACGTATAGCATGGATTTAACGGTCCGTGTAGAGAGCGAAGCACGTATAGCATGGATTTAACGGTCCGTGTAGAGAGCGAGCACGTATAGCATGGATTTAACGGTCCGTGTAGAGAGCGAAGCACGTATAGCATGGATTTAACGGTCCGTGTAGAGAGCGAGCACGTATAGCATGGATTTAACGGTCCGTGTAGAGAGCGAAGCACGTATAGCATGGATTTAACGGTCCGTGTAGAGAGCGAGCACGTATAGCATGGATTTAACGGTCCGTGTAGAGAGCGAAGCACGTATAGCATGGATTTAACGGTCCGTGTAGAGAGCGAAGCACGTATAGCATGGATTTAACGGTCCGTGTTATAGCATGGTAACGGTCCGTGTAGAGAGCGAAGCACGTATAGCATGGATTTAACGGTCCGTGTAGAGAGCGAGCACGTATAGCATGGATTTAACGGTCCGTGTAGAGAGCGAAGCACGTATAGCATGGATTTAACGGTCCGTGTAGAGAGCGAAGCACGTATAGCATGGATTTAACGGTCCGTGTAGAGAGCGAAGCACGTATAGCATGGATTTAACGGTCCGTGTAGAGAGCGAGCACGTATAGCATGGATTTAACGGTCCGTGTAGAGAGCGACGCACGTATAGCATGGATTTAACGGTCCGTGTGTATAGCATGGATTTAACGGTCCGTGTAGAGAGCGAGCACGTATAGCATGGATTTAACGGTCCGTGTAGAGAGCGAAGCACGTATAGCATGGATTTAACGGTCCGTGTAGAGAGCGACGCACGTATAGCATGGATTTAACGGTCCGTGTAGAGAGCGAAGCACGTATAGCATGGATTTAACGGTCCGTGTAGAGAGCGAAGCACGTATAGCATGGATTTAACGGTCCGTGTACGTATAGCATGGATTTAACGGTCCGTGTAGAGAGCGAAGCACGTATAGCATGGAACGGTCCACGTATAGCATGGATTTAACGGTCCGTGTAGAGAGCGAAGCACGTATAGCATGGATTTAACGGTCCGTGTAGAGAGCGAAGCACGTATAGCATGGATTTAACGGTCCGTGTAGAGAGCGAAGCACGTATAGCATGGATTTAACGGTCCGTGTAGAGAGCGACGCACGTATAGCATGGATTTAACGGTCCGTGTAGAGAGCGAAGCACGTATAGCATGGATTTAACGGTCCGTGTAGAGAGCGAAGCACGTATAGCATGGATTTAACGGTCCGTGTAGAGAGCGACGCACGTATAGCATGGATTTAACGGTCCGTGTAGAGAGCGAAGCACGTATAGCATGGATTTAACGGTCCGTGTAGAGAGCGAAGCACGTATAGCATGGATTTAACGGTCCGTGTAGCACGTATAGCATGGATTTAACGGTCCGTGTAGAGAGCGACGCACGTATAGCATGGATTTAACGGTCCGTGTAGAGAGCGAAGCACGTATAGCATGGATTTAACGGTCCGTGTAGAGAGCGAAGCACGTATAGCATGGATTTAACGGTCTGTGTAGAGAGCGAAGCACGTATAGCATGGATTTAACGGTCTGTGTAGCGAGCGATGCACGTATAGCATGGATTTAACGGTTCGTGTAGAGAGCGACGCACGTATAGCATGGATTTAACGGTCCGTGTAGAGAGCGAAGCACGTATAGCATGGATTTAACGGTCCGTGTAGAGAGCGAAGCACGTATAGCATGGATTTAACGGTCTGTGTAGAGAGCGACGCAGACCGGCTCACTAGGCTGTGAAACAGAGATACTGAATCATGAAGAGCTCACGTTTGGAGATAATTCGGTTCAGGATGGTCTGCAGCTCCGTCGTGCTGATCTCCATGTCCTAGAAAACATATTCACACATGATTAATATAGAAATGCATTGTGATATTTAATGCAGTGGTTCATCCGTGTCTCACCGCTCCAGCCAGCTGTCTGAAGAGACTCTTAAACCCCGCGTCAATCTGACTCTCATCCAGATGTAGCTAAAGCAATCGAGAGAGAGAGAGAATATACTTAAACATAAATAAATGAATACATTGTAGTCTTGCATGATAAAATAAACTCCTTCACGACATCACTGAACCGTCAGAAACATTATTAACCTGAATTCACTTTATATACACAGCTGTGTCGTGTCTATATAGAATATATATTTATAGTGCAGTCTTATCTTCTTGCTGAACTATATAAATGTGTTTCGATCTGATCATCTCACCTCCTCGGGAATATCAGCCATGACTTTATCATCCATTTCTCTGAAGGACACAAAGAGAACTGCTATTAAAGGTGGGTGCTTCAGCATTAGAACAAGCTCTATACATGCACGAGTTCATTAACAAGGCCCAGAATTAATGCTCATATATATATATATATATATATATATATTACGAATTAAATGAAAAGAGAGAGTTAAGCTGTAAAATAATTGCAAAATAGTGGTTTGGTTTAGTCTTCTGGGCTTTTTTTCTAGAGACCGACCGATATATCGGTTTTCCGATATTTAAGCAATTTTACCATAATCAGGTATCGGTTTTGTAAAAAAACAAAAATTTATTTGTCACATACATAATTATACAGAGTATAACCAGCAGTGAAATGTGTTCTCTGCATTTGAAAAACCAAAGCGAAGAATGGACTTTATGTACTTTATGAGAGTAAATAAATATCGGTTCTGCATATCGGTTATCGGGTACATAAACGTACAAATAATCGGTATCGGTCGATCACTAGTTTTTTCCTTCTAGTTAATGCAAATCAAATCTTGGTCGATTTAAATTTAGTTTGGAAGCCAAAAGGTGGTGGTTGTTAATTTATTTTTGCATTCAATGTTTGCAACTTTTCTGCAACCATTAAAACTGCTAAATAATACAGTTTTCATTAGGATAAAATGTATATTTCTAAATATTATTTAAAATAAAATGTACATTCACCATTAGCATGTGCAGCACACACAGCAGCACCAAAGTTAAAGTGATTTTGTTTGTGTTTTTGTAAACAAATACAACAATAGAAAAGAGATACTAATCACTCTTTTAGGAAATGCTTAATAATAGTTTAATTAGCTGAGTAAGGTTAATAGTCGTTTTTACCCCAGATATAAGCACCATGAGCGATTCCAATGAGACACAAAGCAGTCTGTTAAATAAAGGCCACTATTGGGAATCTTTCCTCAACAACAACAACAAAAAAAGTGATTCATTTGTAAAAGATTACCTTTGCAACTCTAGAATTTATGTGCAATATGCATTCAGGATCAAGTGTATATATTTTGAGGAAATGATGCATTATATGTGCATAGTCGGTGAAAATGATTCATGACCTGCTGTTATCATCCTGTACATTTGCAGTCTGTTGAGAAAGCTCATGTGTGATCTGGATCGGTCCGTGCGTGCACACTTACTCCGAGTTGGCGGGTTTCTCTGAGAAAACTCTGAGCGTGAAGTCGGCCTCTTTCTGCGGCTCGAATGTGGAGGGTACGATGATGTACTCGCCGGCGGGCAGCCGGAAGCGTGAGCTCACCTCCCGCAGGTTAATGAAGAGCTCCGAGCGAGCGCTGGACGCGTTAGACAGGAAGAAATCCCGCTTCAGATGAACACCGGACTTCCCCACAGACTGAGCACAAACACACGGCGGTTTAACAAACTGAGCACAAACACACGGCGGTTTAACAAACTGAGCACAAACATACGGCGGAAGCTTTAACAAATCTGAGCGGGAAATCTGTGTACAAACACTTTTCTTCAAATCTATTCTCCATTTACAAAACAGTGATTGTATTTGCCAGAGTCACATTTGATGCCAGGGTGTTGCTAAGGTGTTCTGATTTATGTTGTTGCTATGGTGTTGTGTGTGGTTGCTACGGTGTTCTGATTTATGGTGTTGTGTGTGTGTGTGGTTGCTATGGTGTTCTGATTTATGCTGTTGTGTGTGTGGTTGCTACGGTGTTCTGATTTATGGTGTTGCGTGTGGTTGCTAAGGTGTTTTGAACGATTTATACGGCATTTACAAATTGTTTCTACGGTGGTCTGTGTGGTTTCTAGGGTGTTGCTAGGGTTCCTGGGTGGTTTCTAGGGTGTTGCTAGGGTTCCTGGGTGGTTTCTAGGGTGTTGCTAGGGTTCCTGGGTGGTTTCTAGAGTGTTGCTAGGGTCCCTGGGTGGTTTCTAGGGTGTTGCTAGGGTCCCTGGGTGGTTTCTAGGGTAGTTGCTAAGGGGTTTTAAACCATTTAGAGGTAATTTATAGGTTGTTGCCAGGGTGTTGCTATGTAGTTGCTGAGGTGTTATGAACAACTTGTAGGCCATTTAAAGGCTGTTGCTAGGGTGTTCTGTGTGGTTAGGTGGTTTCTAGGGTCCTGATATGTGGTACTCCACATTAGTTGTCAGTGCAGAACTTGTTGTCATGGGTGACAGGGCGTGGATATGTGGTTGCTAAGGTGTTATGAACAGTTTATAGACCATGTATAGGTAATTTCTAGTGTGTTCTATGTGATCGGTAGGGGGTTTCTAGGGCATTGCTATGTGGTTGCTAAGCTGTTCTGAACAGTTTATAGAGCTTTTATAGATTGTTTCTATGAAGAACCTTATAAGAGACGGTGTGGGGGTGTCGTATGCAAATGAATAACACTGGGAATGCTGTCATTTCAATTACAATACTACAGTAATTAAAATTAAAATGAGGTTACAAATAAACTCATGTGTGTGCATGTTACAAAGGCAAATTATCCCATGCTATTACTAGTGAAACAGACCTAGTGTCATCAAGCTTCGACTCTCTTCTACAGTATTTAAAGGCCTTCAAATGTCTGAATCATCTCACAAGCTTGTTTGAAGCAATCTGTACTATATATAAAGCACACATGCGTATATATATATATATATATATATATATATATATATATAAATAAATGGCACTTGATTTAAAAGGCCCCGGGTGGCTCTCACCGTACCTCTCTTGGCACCTGCAAAAATAAAGGTGAAAAAGCAACCAATCAGAAAAGGAGTCAAAAACACATGACCAGGAACTTAAGACGAGTTAAACAGAAGAAATCAGCTCTGACCTCATAAATGGCGAATCCAATGGTCTCCATGTCCTGCCCTTCTCTGCGCTTCTTCCTGCGGTCCTTCTGCATCAGCGCCACCAGGAAGCTGCAATCTGATTGGCCGGGAGAGTCCGGGTGTTTCAGGGTCACCTTGAACTGAGGGTTGATCCAGAATGTGGCTGTAGTTTATGGGGGGGAAAAAACGGGTAGATGAGGATTTGGTGGTTTTGCTGCCACTGACCCCCGCCGTTCCCCGTCCCTTGCTGTACCTGGAAAGTTCCTGCACCCGCCGGCCGTACTTCCTCTCCTCCACTCGCCCTGATAGAGCGACGTGCTCCACTTCTTCACCTGACTCGCCTGGAGCGCGTCTGCCGTCAGGTTACAGATCTCCAACCGAGTGAACTCGCGCAGGAAATCACTGAACGACATCCTGACAGAGAGAGAGAGACCCGGTGACCCCCTGAGCAGTGCGGGCGAATTATGAGGTTGCTAATGTGTTCTGAACTGCTTACAGGACATTTATAGGTTGTTACTATGATGTTCTGGTTGATTGTTAGGTGGTTTCTAAGGCGTTGCTATGTTCTGAATGGTTTACAGGCCATTTATAGGTCGTTATTATGGTGTTCTGTTTGGTTGTTAGGTGGTTTCTAGGGCGTTGTTATGCTCTGAATGGTTTACATATTATATATATATATATATGTTGTTAATTGGGTGTTCTGTTTGGTTGTTAGGTGGTTTCTAGGGCGTTGCTATGCTCTGAATGGTTTACAGGGCATTTATAGGTTGTTGATTGGTTGTTAGGTGGTTTCTAGGGCGTTGCTATGCTCTGAATGGTTTACAGGGCATTTATAGGTTGTTGATTGGGTGTTCTGTTTGGTTGTTAGGTGGTTTCTAGGGAGTTGCTATGCTCTGAATGGTTTACATGTTGTTGCTAGGGTGTTCTGTTTGGTTGGTAGGTGATGCTATGGTTTTGTGTTGTTGCTAGGGTGTTCTGTTTGGTTGTTAGGTGGTGCTATGGTTTTGTGTTGTTGCTAGGGTGTTCTGTTTGGTTGTTAGGTGGTGCTATGGTTTTGTGTTGTTGCTAGGGTGTTCTGTTTGGTTGTTAGGTGATGCTATGGTTTTGTGTTGTTGCTAGGGTGTTCTGTTTGGTTGTTAGGTGGTGCTATGGTTTTGTGTTGCTAGGGTGTTCTGTTTGGTTGTTAGGTGATGCTATGGTTTTGTGTTGTTGCTAGGGTGTTCTGTTTGGTTGTTAGGTGGTGCTATGGTTTTGTGGTGTTGCTAGGATGTTCTGTTTGGTTGTTAGGTGGTGCTATGGTTTTGTGTTGTTGCTAGGGCTGTTTAGTTGTTCAGAAGAGTGTATGGGCATTTATAGGTCATTACAAAGGCTGTGAATGTGTGGTCTCTGATCATGATCCACTCACCAGAACTCTCCGTCCTCGCTGCGGTTCTGTAATCTGCCCCGGACAGAGCGGTCCACATTGTCCCATTCCCGAGAGCTGAAACACACACACACACACACACACACACTCATCAGAACAAGCACAGCACAGTAAGTATGGAGCATCAATCAGCACACTGGTGTGTTTCTCACTCGTCACTCCAGGCTCCCGTCCACTCCACTTCGCCCCACGGGTTCCTGATGCGCACCAGCTTAGTCATGGTTCCCCTGTACACCACCTGATCATTAATATTTCTGATTACAAAGACATTTCCCTTTGGAATAACTGGCATTGATTAAACACACACACTAAGACCAGAAACGTCTATTAAGACAATCAAGTTTACATTAACATTCATGCATTTGGCAGATGCTTCTGGGGTGTTCATACATCTAGAACCTGCTAGATAGAGGTGTATAGTAAGTGTTTTAATGTCTTTGTGTTTAAGTCTCTGGCTCACCTCTTCCACTCCGGTCACGGAGTACGCGTGACCTTTGACCAGCTTCTTGAAGGTCACCGCCTCCATGTCAAACTTACTAGTGATCTTGAGGACAAAACGATGCATAATGCAGTCAGACACTGATATTGATTACCAATACACACGGGTTAATAACTAATATGATGAGCAAAATAATCATCATTATTATTATTATTAACTACAACTCTGAAAATAATTTGATAACTGAAATAAAGCTGAGATAAAATATAAATATTACATGCTTAACAAAAATGATAAACATTGGATAATTAACTTTTAATTTGAAGCATTAAAATTACCAAAACCAAGTCAAATAAAGGCTAACTAGAAATATAAAAAAATACACTAATATTAAAGCTGTTATGTTTGGTAATATTGATAATACTATATAACATCGACTATCATCTATTGATAATATTAGATTAAAACTTTTAAAATAAACTGATTTAATGTAGAGAAAAAAAATGCTGCCTTTGCACCTAAATAAATAAACCAAATCAACTAAAACTTAAGAAAATAAATCATTGGAAATGTAAAAAAAAAAAAAAAATACAAACGCACGTAAAATGACTGAATTCAATTGGAAACTGAAAATATACAAACTGTAATTTAATTTAATTCATTATTATACTAAAAATAACCCCAATCCTTTTGCATTTGTGTGTATATTTGTAGTAAAAGATCAATGAGGAACACTGTTTCACACCTCATCATTTACAGGTATTTAGTTTTCTGTAGAATTAACTCTATTGGATGACCTCAAACAGGTGATCTGTTAACAGTTTGTCCATGTAATTCTGCAAAAACTAAGTAAAAGAACAGCATGCTTATCATTACTGTTTTCCTCAGAAACCAAATACAGCCCATAAAGTTTCTGCGACTGCAGAAAGCTCGTGAATGTTTAATAAGGCTGCTTCTAATCGGTTGTTGTAGAAGAACATTCTAGTGTTGGGCATAACACACATGTTGTGCTGCAGGCTTCAAATCCTTCATAATTTAAAGGTTAAATGCTAACGTCTCCACCGGTAACCTTGAGTTCAGCACAGCTTTAAAAGCGAGAATCGGCGCTCACGTCTATAGAGCAGCCCAGCAGCGATCCTCTCTCGATGGCGCGGCCGATGATGCTGAAGAGATCGGCGGGTGCTTTCTTTAACTCGTACATCTCTGTGACTCCTCCTGTGAAATCCTCAAAGCCCTCAGACGTGCTGCCGCCCGACAGAGCCTCATAACAGCCGTTCAGCCTGACGAACAAGCAATGAACAGACTGAGGAAGAGCAGTAACCGGTATCTGATTCACATGTACAGGTGAGGATGACCGTACTTGGCGTAGGCCTTCTCCAGAAGAGCGCTCCAGAACTCTCCACCCTCCGCCGAGTGAACGAACAACAGCTTCCCGTCCTTCACGGGCAACCGGTCATCAATCACCACATCCACCCACTCGCCGAACTGCCAGAACTACAGAGAGAGAGAGAGAGATTCAGATACACTCCTGGACAAAACTAACGCTTCTTTACTGGCATTGATGGATCCATGAAAAACTAACCACACACTCTAGAAAATAAAGGCTGCAAAAGAGGATTCTTGCAGTGAGGCAAGACTTGCACCAGTTTTGGTTCACTTTAAGGGAACAGGTCTTAAAAAAAAACATTTTAATTTTTCTTAATGTGAACTCTTTTATTTTATTTATTTTTTATAAAAAAAACCTTGGATGGAATGGGATGGATGTTAAAGATTCATCATGGAATCATCAATGCCAGTAATAAACCATGATGTTTAAGAGTGCAGGACCTTTCAATTGCCCAAAATATCTTTATAGTGGAGAAATGTATTTAGATATTTTAAATGTTCTTCACACATTCTAAAACATAAGGGTTTTCAAAGCAATGACACCAATGAACCTTTCAGTGCACAGTTCTTCACAGAACATTGTAATCATCTAAAGAACCTCTACTCTACTGATCTAAGCTTGACCACTCCGCTCAAACTGCGGTTTTTGTCCCCCTTTTTCTTGATAAGAAATGCCTTTATTAAGACGCGGAACCGGTGTATTTTTTTTTGCATCCACTTCAAACGAGACTTTTCAGACGCGCAGT
>CM049867.1:46237593-46242593 GCA_027474115.1 Schizopygopsis malacanthus | reverse complement strand
AAATACTCCCGCGTATCCTCCGTCAAAGCTCTGGCCGTGTGGCACCACGCGGTGCAGGAGGTCATCGTTTAGAGTCAGAGACGCGATGGCCGCCAGCAACCAGCAGTCACCTGACAAAAACAGCACAGACAACAGCAGAGGAGATTTAATACTGTCCATGCATCAGTGTCTGTGGTGCTGTGGCCCAGCATGAAAGATCGAGGGATGTTTTAATTCAGAACAAATCATTATAAACGTTAAATCATTCTGTATAAATGTGTAGAAAACTAGAACTAACCAAACCTTTTTTACATTTTATTTGATT
Organism: Schizopygopsis malacanthus; assembly: GCA_027474115.1. Taxonomy (NCBI): domain Eukaryota; kingdom Metazoa; phylum Chordata; class Actinopteri; order Cypriniformes; family Cyprinidae; genus Schizopygopsis; species Schizopygopsis malacanthus. Next base: position 46,242,289 of record CM049867.1, on the reverse strand, counting down.
AAAAATCAGTACAAACAGTAATATTGTGAATTATTATCATTTAAAATAACTGTACAATTAGACATTTTTTTATTTATCGTTTACATATTGTGCATATGTACACAGAAGTGTATCTAAACTAATTAAACATGAACTAGGATACTAAATATTAGTTTCGTTTCAGTACGATTGTTACAGTTTCACATACAGTATCTCCTCATGCTGTATAAATGAGTAGTGAATTGTGTCTATCTATCCATGAGTAGTAAACCAATGGTGTTTAGTGTACTGAAGTGTATTAAACGCCCATCCATCAGTGCTCTCTGTATTTATTCATGCCACAGTCTTCTTCTAGCATGACACATCTGCTGCTGGAAGACGATCTGATGCATTACATCACAGAGAACGTGTCCATAACTTCAATAGTCCTTCTGTCTGTGTTTACTAAAGCTTTAAAAGCCCAGCAGCCGTCGCTGGGCCAATCACAGCGCTTCACCTGCACGGTTTCATGAGGTCATCATAATGCACTAGCGGCTCCGCTGTGAGACAGCAGCTCTTTATTTAATGACCACAGAGCTTTAATTATGAATGAATCATTATGAACGAGGCGCTGTGTTTAAAGTAAACATCCCTGTACTTTACTACAGCTGTCCTCTTCATGTGTCTTGAAAATAACACACTTTATATTTACTATCCAGTTTATAAGTGTTTTAATGCTTTCATTTTATTTCAGTTCATTTAAATGCACTTATTTCAAATATTGTGCATGCATTAATGTGTATACTCAAAAAAATGTTTACATAATTGTTTATACATTATAGGCTTTTTATCTAAAGTTAAAACATTGACTATGAAATGTATTTTATATACACTACTGTTCAAAAGTAATATTTGAAAAATTAAAGAATGCATTAAAATGAAAATGCAGTAAATAAAGTCTTGAACTTTCATACTCAGTTTTCTAAATAATATGATGCAGCACAACAGTTTTCAACATTGATAATAAATCAGCATATTATTATGATTTATGAAGATCATGTGACACTAAAGATTGTAATGATGATGCTTTACATCACAGAATGCAATTTATCATTTTACCATATATTCACACAGAAAACAGTTTTTAAATTCCAATAATATTTCACAGTTTTACTGTATTTTTGATTAAGTAAACGTCTTTCAGTCTTCCCAGCTGCAGCTTGTGAACGACAGTGAAAGTGAAATCCGTGACAGTTCACCGGTCTAGTAAATGAATAGCTGGTGGAGGTTGTAGCGTGGTAAAATCAGGGTTGTTTGAGGTAAAGTCCTCGTCCCTGATCATGACGACACTCACCCAGAGATCCCTGACAGATGTCGGTACGAGTCGCTCCATCCATGATGAACTGGGGACGCTTACAAGTCTCCTGCAGACACACGTGTGACGCTAAATTAGATTTGCATTTCCAGAAGGAGATGATGCACAGTGTCTGCATTATCACATCATGTTGGTTTTTATGGTTTACGGGGACTCTCCATACGTAATGGTTTTTATACTGTACAAACTGCTATTTATTACACCAACTTAGCCCTCACAGGAGACGGTGCATTTCTACACACTGTATGATTTATAAGCGTTTTAAATTATGGGGACACATGTCCTCACACATACCTGTCATACCCACACAAATTTGTGCACACATGCATACATGCACACACGCACACACAGACACACACACACACACACGCGCACACACACACACGCACACACACACATGCACACACGCGCACACACACGCACACACACACACAGACACACACACACAGATGCACACACGCACACACGCGCACACACACACACAGCACACACACGCGCACACACACATTCTGGTCTGCTTTCAGCAACTTTAGCATGTGCTCGTCACCGACAAACATGCAGCAGAGTATGTCTTTCAGATTCAAAGTTTATAAAGGCAGGACGGATAAATAAATGTATAATGAGTAGCCATTCTTTCCCTAAAGACAAATCCTTCCTCGTGCTCTGTGAGTTCATCCCGTGGTTATATAAAGCCATGCTTTAATGTACTGACTGCAGAAGCTATGAAATCCTGTAGAGGTGACCTGACACACGCAGGAGTGTGTACAGATGTGTTCAGAGAGTGTAAATGCAGAGCGAAAGGTTAAACTAGGGAATGTGTGGATGTGATGATGACTGAGGTGAAGCATTAGTAAAGAAATAGCTCACCCAAAAATGTCAATCTATGCAAACTCATCTACATCTTGGATGGCGTTTCTTCATAAGAACAGATTTGGAGAAATGCAGCATTGCATCAGTGAAATATCAAGTGGAGTGTCCGGACTTTGAGAAGCCCTGATCTATAATAACACAATCACACAATAACATAATCAGGAGAGAAATGGATGGATTTTCATTTATCAGACTCTCATCCATTGCTGAGACACTGATGTATCCATTGCTGAGACACTGATGCATTTCTCCAAATCTGTTCTTATGAAGAAACAATCTCAATTACATCTTGAATGACCCGAGGTGAGTAAGTGTGAGTTTTTGGTGAACTATTCCTATAAAATGAGGCAAATGGAAGAGAACAAGAGGAACAGCCAGCAGTGATGGAGTATAAAAGAAGTAGTCTTTGCTAAACAAACCCATCTGACCCTCACGACCCTTGAACTCAGCTCACCGTCGGTCTCATCCACCGCACACCATGCGTCTTGGAGGATCGAGGACCCAGCTCATTGAATCCCAGTGAAGAAGCACTGGCCGGGAACAGATGGTCCTCAAACAGGGTCCTGGTCTGCTGGCACTGGGCCCTCAGTGAGTCGTAATCCTGCCCCAGGAACTTCACAGCATTGTGGTTCTGACCCAAACCTGCATCCCGGTCCCACTGACTCCGCAGCTTCGCAGCCATCCCAGTGGCGTAAATGGGCTCCATGCTTTCACCCGCACTAACAGACGACGTAATCCCAGATAGCCAATGAGAACAGAGGAAGGGGAAGAGACCAGCCAATCACAGCACAGGAAATGAGGAGGAGAATGAATATGTTAATTCTGAGTCAGAGAGGAAGATGATGCTGGATGTCATTTATTCAATCAGCTGCTGATAAAGATCTGGTTCAGAAGTCCTGGAAAGAGAAGAAAGAGTCATTCAATTAATTACGTTATTATAAAATAACCTTGTCATATAAACAATTTCACATTTCTTTTCACTGTCTGACTAGGACACGAAGAACTGTGGCACAAATATAAAGAGAAAAGCTTGTTCAGTTATGTTTAATTGATGTATTTTAATTTTTATACTTTATGTATTTTATCATTCTTGTGCACACAGAAAGTGAAGGGAAATAAATCAGATTAATGAGTGAGTAAAATCCAGTTTCATCACTATTCTTAAATCAACAGGGCACAAAATGCACACAAACTAATCAATACGGTGAACATACACAATTATAACATGTTCAATATCAATTCTGTTCCAGAAATATTCTTTATTTGACAAGTTTCCAACCTTCAAAGTCAGGACTTAACCCTAAGTTGTCAAAAAAAACTGTTGCTTTTCATGAAATTGTGTGACTTTTTCTAACTTTAAGGTCATGAATATGTCTGCAAAGTGTCAACACTGAAATATGCGTACAATTTTTCTATTATGATTATGATGTTTTCAGGTCAAACTGATCCCCATATTTCGTAATTGAAGGCAGCTGCACAGATCCAAACTAGTTTTTTGATGTATTTTATTTCAGTTAATTAAGTACACATTGTGGGCATTTACATTCATGCATTTGGCAGATGCTTTTATTAAAAATACTTCTACTGCACTGAAGGCGTAGGTCTTCATCAAGTCATGTTCATCACGCTCTACTGTTTAAACTTCAGGAGAGCACACAAACGAGTGCATTTACACACTTTGTTTGTGGGAAAAAATAAGGAATAGTTGAAATTCTGTCATTTACTCATAAACAGATGACGGTAGCCATTGACTGCCATAGTATGAGAAAAAATACAATAGAAGTCAATGGCTACCGTCGACTGTCTGGTTACCAACATTCTTTAAAATATCATATTTTGTGATCAGGAGAAGAAAGAAACCAACTAAACAGGTTTAGAACAACTTGAGGGCCAGTAAATAATGAGTTGTTTCACAATTTGCACCTAAGGAAGTTTCCCACGGGACACTTTGACCACCCAGTGCTTAAATATGAGACTTCTGACATGACTCTGAAAGCAGAATAAACTCGCATTCATTTCAAACAAAGCCTGGGATCTGCTGTCACAACCTAAAAACACCTTAATGATGGATGTGTTCCAGCTTTTGTCTTCATAATCTTTAACTGATGGACTGGAGAGGCGTGGATTATTGTGATGTATTTATCAGCTGTTTGGACTCTCATTCTGACGGCACCCATTCACTGCAGAGCATCCATTGCTGAGTGATATAATGATATATTTCTCAAAATCCGATGAAGAAACCAACTCCACTTGATCTTGCAAATATGCACCCAATACAGTGAATGAACAACCTCCCTTTCCCTCCTAAGAGCTTGTTAAACCGGTCTAATGTACCCCCCCCCCCCCCCCCCCCATTCATTCTCACACTGCAGTGAACCGGAGGAACTAAGCACTGCTTACTCACCGCTCTGATTCACGCTATCTTTGTTTGTTAAACTATAAACCAATATTAGTCTATCTGTGCCCTGTGTTCATAGTGCTGAAGCTCAGTGA
>CM049867.1:46207593-46230093 GCA_027474115.1 Schizopygopsis malacanthus | reverse complement strand
ATGGGTGAGATGAAAGCGTTTGTAGACGAGCTCTGTGGCGGAGTTTGGCGCACTTTGTCATTCGATAGCTAGCGTTAGCCGGTTAGCCTGTTATATCCCCGTCTGCTGCTCAGGCCTTTAACGTTACTGCTCTAAACTTCGCGCTCAAGTGTGTCGCGCATGTAAAACGGTCTTATGGGAAGCTGTATGTTGCATTATTTCGGGTGATTAAAACACGTATGACTGTGAACAACATAAGCTACGCGTAACTGAAGTCGCTCGTGAGCGCAGTGTGAATGTTTGTGTGTTATAACACTGGAAACTCATTTAAATACAGCACTTTTACTCGTTCACACTCATTATACTCGTTTAAACATGTTCAATTCAGTCTGGTGTCGTTTACAATGTGACCCTGCACCACACAATCCTTGAAATTGAGATTTATACATCATCTGAAAGCTGAATAAATAATATTTCCATTGATGTATGGATTATGATAGAACTATATTTGGCTGAGATGCAACTATATTAAAATCTAGAATCTGAGGATGCAAAAAAATCTCAATTTTGAGAAAATCATCTTTAAAGTTATTCAAATTAAGTTCTTAGGAATGCATATTACTAATCAAAAATTAAGTTTTGATGACATTATCTTTGCCTAATATCCGAATGATTTTTGGCATAAAAGAAAAACATAACATTTTGGCCCAAACAATGTATTGTTGGCTATTTCTACAAATATACCCGTGCTGCTTATAACTGCTTTTGTGCTCCAGGATCACATCTATTTGTGTTTTCTGTTCTTCAGGACCCAGAGAGGAGCTCATAGACAGACTGAAATCTTTTGCACAGGTAAGTTATGAAGGTTTTTAACTGCAGATTTGCTCATAAGATGGATTTCTTTGTCTGAGCATAACATTTATTTCGTCTGCAGTCTGGGATGATCTTAACTAAGCCGAACATACAAGGAGGAGATGACAAGATCATGACTACTACGGTACTGCTATGCTTGGTTTATTCCCTCTCTGTCTTTGTGTTTGTTTGCAAAGGCAAGTATCTCTGTGTTTGTGAACCGGAGCGTGTCGTGTGTGTCTCAGATGCCAGGTCTGCCGCCCATGCCCCCGATGCCCTCTATGCCCCTGCCGCCGGGCATGAACATGATGCAGGCCATGAACATGATGGGCGGCCCTCCACCCATCCACATGGGCATGGAGCCGCCCGGCATGATGCAGCACAGCGACAGAGCGGCGCAGGTGAGACACAGCTCTGTGTGTGAACTTATTTCACTGTGATGCATGACTTTACTGTCAAGTCACACGTCTGTGGCTCAGTAACTACTATCAAACAGTCATATTAAGTGTTGCAATACATTCTGAGCATGACTGATTAAAGATATGCGCTATTTCATCCTTTTCATTATCAATCAATGCAAAAACTCATGTTTAGCTTCAAAATAAGATGCTTTTTTAAAGTTTAGACCTAAAAAGCGATGCTAAACAGGTTAAAAGGTGAAGCACAGGGTCACCGGCTGTTGTTTACAGCTGTGTGTGTGTGTTTAGGGTGATTCACGGGTGATTGATGTGCAGATGAAGGAGCAGGAACTCCTAGAGCAGCAGAAATGGGTGAGAAAATACTCATTCAGAAGGGTTTGTGTCATATCGCACGAGCAATTTCAGCTCTATGATTGTGAATTATTAATGCACCGCTGCTCAAACTTTTGGGGTCAGTGTGATTATTTAAGAGGAATTAGTTTTATTCAGCAAGGACACGTTAAATTGATTAAAATGCAAATTTTTTATTACAATGTGTTTGAATTTTCTGTTCATCAAAGAGTCCTGATAAAAATGTATCATGATTTTCTGGGGTTGCAAAAAGGTGGAAAGTTTCCGGTCAATTTTGGAAGCATTCCAGGATTTTGTAGAAAGTTTCTTGGTATTTACTGGAAATGTTCCACCCCTTTGCAACCCTAAAATTTTCACACAACTATTGAGCAACTATATTATTTATTATAATAATTATAAATGTTTCAAATCAGAATATTAGTCTGATTTCTGAAGGATCGTGTGACACTGAAGTAGGGCTGCAAAAACTAATCGATAAAATCGATTATGAAAAATCATCGACAATGATTCTCATTATCGATTAGTCGGGTCTGCCCACAGTGCACGTCCAGCTTCAGCCGGTTGCTCTAATTACAGCACTGAATAACACATTTCTATTGACAAAATTCATCTAAAAATAGTGGAGGAAACAGAATGAGATGCTGCGGGAGAAGTACGTGATCCAAGCTGCCCAAACCATGATCATTCTGTATTTTGAGCTTTAAGTTAATGCATTAATGTAAAGGCTTACCCTGTCAGGCGCTGTGACACGTGCGTCCTCAGCGCAAAAAAACATTCAGTTTACAGCCATATCCTTATCTATAAATGTCACAAATTCATGCAATCATTTAAAATGTTTGCACAAAGGTCCGTCCTGAAAGCCTGTGTTAAGTTTAAAATACAGAATGAGCATCAGACAGACAGAACACAGAGAGAGAGACACTTAACAGCGTATGCAGCGCAAACATATACATTGTGCTGAATTATCTGTTGCTGAAAGTTAATTTAAGGTTTAAAAGTCAACATGCATTGTGAATATTTTACATAATTATTGCTGTTATCTATGAAAGAAATGCAGAGCATTTTATAGTGGGTTTTTTTTCAGATACCCAATTAGTCAAAAAGTACATAATCAATTCAAGCTGTTATGAGGCCATTTTTGTTATTATTAATACTAATTAGTTGTTTCTGTTTGTAATTTACCTAATAAATGACTAACATTTCTAGATTTATTTTTCTTTTGACCGATTCCTAAAATGTTAGTTTTCTCTTTATGACAGGTGGTTTAATAAATTAAGCACTGTGTGTTTTCATAGCATTCAGTTGTAAACTGCTTTCTTCTAAAGTGTAGAAAACTCAGAAGAGAAGACCAGGAGACTTCGGATTCGATCGTAGGATTCTTTATTGAAAAACCCCAGTTGATGGTAGCTGCAGTCATCGAAATCTCCTCTTAAGTAATTTTTACAGGGTATCTTATAGACAGAATTGGAGGAGGGACTTTTGGAGGTTGAGACAAAACATCAAAGAAAGCAAACATCTGAGGGAGGCGTTAGTTGGTTACGGGAAACTTCCCGTGGTCCAATAAACCTAACGAATCTACGTCTGGCCAGGACAAAACCTATTTGCAGAACAAAGGTTGAATCTCTCAGTAGTCTGACTCATTGATCTTACCATTATCATAGAGACAAAAAGCACAGCTGTCCCAAGCCCAAATGGTCAGGAAACGATCTCAAGCACCTTTGCCCCGACACCTCTTAGTCAGGAAGTGAATTCAAATCAAACATAGAATAAAATTTGTAATCCCACAATTCCCCGTTTGAGAGTTCTAATAACTCTCACAAAATACAAATTTAGACACTTAAAAGTTAATTCTTGTAACTTGTAATCGTTACAGGCACATAGTACATGTTCTGTGTTGCTTATATGTAATTGCATGCTGACACAGAAACAAAACATGCAATTAGGGTCCGTGAAGTTCTTACGGGTAATAATCTTTTCTGGTTGGAACTGTCATTTCATCGTGAGAGGCGGGCGTCATTTGCTAACAAGTTTCCGAACCATGAAGAATTATCTTCAGTCATCTGGTGTAATTTTGCTGAAAGATCAAGAGTACGGAAATCTTGATCATGTTGATGGATGACTGAAGTGCCCGTATGTGAGTCTCTGCGTTGTGTATTTTTTTTTTCTTTCTTGTGTGATGGTCGGCTCGGCAATGGGTCTAGTTGTTTTCTAGAGGTTGTGGCTTTATCCGCAGGTGAGAAGGGCGGTGCATATGGATCTCAGGACATCCATCAAGTGGTATCTGCACAGAGGAAGAAAGAAACACAAACAAGAGAGAACAACGGCACAGAGCAGTATTTGTTGTAGAGTCTGCAAACATTAGGGTTGTATCCTCTGTTCAAAATATAGTCTGCTATGGTTGTTCCTTCTTTCCCTATTTCTCAATTCCTGCGACACCTAAAGAACAGTGAGGAAAGGATGGACTAATGGAGGGGAAAGGCCTATGAGGAAATCTTCACCGCAGGGTTGGCCCCCGAAGCCTGTTGCTTTCGGTTCTTCCCTGGGCTCCTCACTGGTTCTTGTGTCTGTCCTATCCTATCCCTGCAGGGGGAGGAACAACTTTACAGTGTGACACATGAGCCCACGTTTTCCTTCCCTGACACATTACTGCAGCTGCTGTAATCAACATCACTTGATGTGGTCCGTACCACTTAGGCTCTAATGGCTTGTTTCTGAACGCCTTTATCATGACCCATTGACCTGGGACGATTGTGTGTCCACCTTCTGGTGGAGTCTGCCAACACGACTCAACTCTCTCTTTGGCACTCTGCACTGCCTTTGTGAGGTTTTCACAGTAAGCGATCAGGGCATCTGAAACAATGTGCACATCAGCATTTCTAAGATCAACCTGTCCTGATGCTTGTGGCCTATAGGGACAGTGAAGGTTCCACTTAATCTTCAACATTCTAGACACTTCCTTGACTACCTGTCCTGTGAAGTGGGTACCTTGATCTGAGTCAATGCAATCTGGAAATCCCCATCTGGGAATGAAATCAGTGACAAGACATTTAGCAGTATGTGCAGCTGTAGCACGCCCTGTTGGATAAGCTTCTACCCATCTTGAGATCAATGTTCTTCTAAATTCAGTTAAATGTGTGTGTGCTGCCGGTAAACTCTGAGATAGTCTCTCTATATCTTTAGGACATAAAGCGTTGGCAACAGTTTGTATTTGCACAACAGAAGAATTGGGAGGAACACTATCAGTTTCCTCAACATTGACTGAATTTACAGGCACATCAGTTACTGATTGGAGAGCTACATCTGTTTCAGAGAATGCTTGTAAATCAGGGTAAATGTTATCAGGCTGACTAACTCCCACATCAGTTTTTGCTGCAGCTTTCTTGAGGTTCAATTTCTTGGTCAAAGTGGATACTCTAGCACGGAGTTCATTGTTCTGTTTCTCTAGCTCTGCGTTACGCTGAGACTGTTGTGTCGCTAGCGTTACACTGAATTCTCTGTAACAACAGATAATGCCTTTCACATTGTTCTTACGAATACTTGCTCCTAGTACCTTTTTACACTCATCTACCGACCAAGTCTTGTCTGGATGAATCTCATATTTCAGCGTTAGTTCTTGTCTAACTTTTTCAGTGACTATTAGGTCCATTTGTTCCCCTAACAGTGTTTTGAATTCACTATCTGACCACAGAGGAGTCGCAAGACCACTCTTTTCTGTGGTTGGAATCAGCCTAGCATTCCTTCTGACCATTTTGTACGTTTCTTCGGTACCACACAAACAAAACAAACACTTCTCTGATCAACAGAGGGTACACTTGTAAAAAAAAAACTTAACTATTGTTAAATTTCCAAATTACCAACACTTCACACTTAACTTCCCTGCCTACAAAAAAAACAGAGGATAAAACTAAATTATTAACACGAAATGCTAATCTTCCCTGCCTGAAACAGAGGATAACTCATTTTTAGCACGTAATGCCCAAAAATCTTCCCTGCCTGAAAGAACAGAGGATAAACTTTCATCTCTAAAATAAAAAACTTTAGAGGATAAACTCTTCCCTGCCTGAAACAGAGGATAAACTTCCCTGCCTACAAGAACAGAGGATACTTTCATCTCTAAAATAAAAAACTTTAGAGGATAAACTCATCTCTAAAATAAAAAACTTTAAAGGATAAACTCTTCCCTGCCTGAAACAGAGGATAAACTTCCCTGCCTACAAGAACAGAGGATAAACTCTTCCCTGCCTGAAACAGAGGATACATTTAGTTAAACAAACCCTACAGATGTATGTTAACTCTTCTCTGACGGCACAGAGGATACACATTTGTACTGGTCTTAGGTTCTTTTGGATTAGAGACAGCCACTCACCACAACCCTTGGTTGAGAGAAAATTCAGTCTGGGAATCCTTGTTCAGCTTGAAGTTTCGCTGGATTCCAAAAGATGCAGATCTTTGTTTGAGCTTGAAGTTTTTCAGGTGAGGAAGCTGGAACTCTATCTGGGTCACGGCACCATCTGTTGAAAACTCTGTTCTTCTAAAGTGTAGAAAACTCAGAAGAGAAGACCAGGAGACTTCGGATTCGATCGTAGGATTCTTTATTGAAAAACCCCAGTTGATGGTAGCTGCAGTCATCGAAATCTCCTCTTAAGTAATTTTTACAGGGTATCTTATAGACAGAATTGGAGGAGGGACTTTTGGAGGTTGAGACAAAACATCAAAGAAAGCAAACATCTGAGGGAGGCGTTAGTTGGTTACGGGAAACTTCCCGTGGTCCAATAAACCTAACGAATCTACGTCTGGCCAGGACAAAACCTATTTGCAGAACAAAGGTTGAATCTCTCAGTAGTCTGACTCATTGATCTTACCATTATCATAGAGACAAAAAGCACAGCTGTCCCAAGCCCAAATGGTCAGGAAACGATCTCAAGCACCTTTGCCCCGACACCTCTTAGTCAGGAAGTGAATTCAAATCAAACATAGAATAGTAACTATTGTTGTACAGTGTAACATAAATTATGCTGTATTGATGTGCGCATGCCCAGTAGCGCCATACGCATCCCTTCTAGCCTTAACCCCGTTTGGAGCGAGCAGCGGAACTAAAAACAATTTCAAAATAAAAGCCCCTCTTCAGGCATTAGGATGCTCACCCATTTCACAAAATACAAATGCATTCACTAATGAATTCGACATTACATTCAGTACTACATAATTACTTATAAACCTGAAAAACAGACCTCAAACAATATAAAGACTTTCAGAAACTTTTCAATTTTGTTTGTAGATGCCTTGGTGTTGGTAAATTAATAAATAAAGTAGAATATTGTTTTATACCCAATACATTTCTTCAGATCTTCTCTTTGAATTTAAACACTTACTCTTCTACATTGCTAATTTTTTAGATTTAAAATATAAGTCGATTTTTTTTTTTTTTAAGGTTTCAACATTATGTCCTTTTAGCCTTTTTACAGTTAGTCACCCAATAATATTGTACAATTATAAATATTCAACGCAAACTCTAAATTAATGAGGTCATAAAGCTGCATACATAACTGTACAATAATTCATATTCTTGCCAATGCTAGGCTATTAAATTACATGATTACAGATATTTGCTCACTTAAGACGGTAAAAAACACAAAGACAAGAGCTTGAACCCCAAAAACGTGACTTTTAAAGAAAGTTTATTGAAAACCCACATAAATGGAGAAAAAACATCCTGTAAAACATGTTGTTTGGCATTGAGAAAAATAACACCCTCCACCTTTTCATATCTTTCTATTAAAATAAAAGTACCATTTGTTAAATCTTATGGTTCTGCGTATGAAAATCAGATTCAGTCTGTATGTTTTGCATTGCTCATAAAAACAGAATATGGCATTTTTTTAAGTGTATGTCTCTTTTCGCTTGTTTTGTACTCTTTGGTTTGTCAGAACATCTTTGACAGATTATCCCATAAAACAGCTGCATGCATGACATTCAGTCCAAACCAAACGCCCTTCAGTGTAAAGCCGGGTTCGATCTACAGTATCATCAGCGCATGCATTTCTAATACAGCGGTCTGTAACCGAACGACATTCAGATATGACATTCACTGAGAGATATGCAGCTCATGGCCAAAGAAATGAAGAATGATTGAAATTGGCACTGACTCGTGTGGCACAGAAAGTGTGAACGGGTTTTATCTGCAGGAATACATGCAGCCTGATCCAGAAATGATGAAAACATACTGTAAGTGTTTTTCTCTTGGCTTTAGAAAAGAGTTTGGCAGTGTTTTGCATGTAGAGCGTGTAAACGGGGTTGCATTATTAAGGCTGTGTATCCAATATAAATGCATTATAGAAGTGTAGAAATGAAGGCACTCTTCAGAGGACAGGACTACAGAAGAGAAGACAGTCTCAGTGCAGACCAACAGAGAAAATCTGAGTCCGTTTCAGGCAAACATGGTCAGAGAAATCCACTGCAACACAGACAGAAATCAGAGCATTAGACCAGAAAGATCATAACAGAATACATCTGCTTGACTGACACACTGCAACCAGAGATCTTCTTCACATGTGTAGAGTTTACTAAACATGAACCATTCATCCCACACATGTTCATCTCTATACGTGTGATTACGTGTGTGCGCACGCGCGTGTGTGTGTGTGAGCGCATGTGTGCATGTGTCTGTGCGCGTGCGTGTGTGTGTATGTGTGTCTGTGTGCGTGCATGCACGTGAGTGTGTGTGTATGTGTGCGTGGACGCGTGTGTGTGTGTGTGTGTGTGTGCGCGTGTCTGTGTATTTGTGTGTGTGCGTGTGTGTGTTGGTTTTGCAATACTTGTGAGGACCAAATGTCGCCACAAGGATACTAAAAAGCCTGAGATTTTTGACTTTGTGAGGACATTTGGCCGGTCCTCACAAGGAAAATATATTACTAAATGAAGTTTATCTTAAAATATAAAAATGCAAAATGTCTCCTGTGCGGGATAAGTTTAGGGGTAGGGTTGGTGTAGGGCAATAGATCATATTGTTAGGTCAGTATAAAAACAATAGACGTCGATGAAAGTCCTCACAAGTATAACAACCAACATGTGAGAGTGTGTGTGCGCGCGTGTTGAAATATTGATGTAAGTGCACTGTACTCAAACCTGAAAGAACGTGAGTGATATGAATCCATCAGCGTCTGTGTCCAGCGTCTTGAAGGTCTCTGTAAAAACACACAGGTCTCAGTCATGTCAGGTCAGAATTACTGCACTTATAAAGATTGTGCATGTTCATATTCTTCTCATTTTGTGTTACGGCAGTGCACTTGATGCAGAAATGGATCTACGTCCAACTGATCTCTCAGTAAACAGCAAAATACCTAATTAATGAATTCTCCATTCACTTCAGCTCAAACGTTTGGGCTCTTTAACGTTTTTGAAAGAAGTCTGCATTTATTTGATCAAAAATACATTACATATCGTAATATTGAGAAATTATGAAAAATTATTATTTTATAAACAGTTCAAAAGCATTTGAACAGCATTTATTTAAAATCTTTTGTAACATTATAAATGTTTCTAGTGTCACGTTTGATCAATTTAATGCATCCTTTCTCAAAAGTCAATTTTTCAAAGAAAAGAAAACATTAGCAACCCTAAACTTTTGAATGGTTAAATTACAAATGTAATATTTAAAATGAGAAATCGCTTCACTTCTTAGATTCTACGACACACAGACTCACTGAACATGGTATCCAGACGCACTAAACAGGTCACAAAGTTGTCGAAGTCCACAGACAGATCCTCCTCTGTGTAGCGAAGGATGATCAGCTGGAATAAATGATTGTTCAGCTTAAAGCCTGGAGAAAGAGAGACGAACGGAGTCAGGACACAGAGGAATGGAAACCGACCGAATCAGAGTTTAGACGTGCACCTGCTGCTTCCAGAGCTCTTCTCATCTCGTAAGAGCTCATGGTGCCCGATTTATCCACGTCATGGTCTCGGAAGATTTGCTGTAAACATATGCAAATCATAAATCATCTTCAAACCACGAACTGCACCATTCATTCATTCATTAATTGTTTTATTACATTAAAATGTCATGTCTGTTCATTTAGTTGCTTCAGGCAAAACTCATCATAATGTGGCAAGCAGTGTCGGGGAAAGTTACTTTTAAAAGTAATGCGTTACAATATTGCGTTACTCCCTAAAAAAGTAACTAATTACATTACTTAGTTACTTTTTATGAAAGTAATGCATTACGTTACTTTTGCGTTACTTGTTAAATATGAGCAGGGCTTGATTGTTTGTTTTTAATACAAGAAGTTATATTTATAGCAAATATAAAAGTCTTTCACACCAAAAAGTGTAATGAATAAACCTCAGACTGAAGGACGAGTAAATCACGTCTGCACAGAAGAACACAGGAGAAGTTCAACACTCTTCAGCGATAAAAACAATTGTTAGTTTATCTAAAGTAATTTTAGTTTATTAGTATGATTGAACTGATCATCAAAGGTCAGCAGCAAACACATCGTTAATAAAATGAGATTAGATATATTTGTGTTGTTTAACATATTTAATTATTGCAGGCTTGCGTCATATTCTGAGTTTGCATTTCACTGTTTTAATTCATTTTGATGAATACTGAATCTGTTTTTAATACACATTCATATTTAGTCTAGACTATAAACTACAGTAAGATCATGTTCACACGGCGCACTGTCATCAATAAATGGAAAAAGTAACTCAGATATTTTCTAATAAATTAAAAAAGTAATGCGTTACTTTACTAGTTACTTGAAAAAAGTAATATTATTACGTAACTCGCGTTACTTATAATGCGTTACCCCCCCCAACACTGGTGGCAATACAATTACTTATTTCATGATGACTTCTATACTTTATATTAAATATTCTTCATTTTATAATTTTAGCCAAGCTTTCCCGCACCAAAAACTTAGTTTTTCTCAGTGCTATTTTAGTTTTAATGAGATTCTATTAAAGTTTTTATTCATATTTTGATGGTACTTTTATATAATGCTTTCACTTTTAGAGAAATGTATTAATTTGGAAAATGTAGTAAAAAAAAAAAGTCTATATAGTTTATAAATTATGTAAATAGCTGAAATAAAACGTTTTGATTTAGTTTATTTCAAGTAATGAATTTGTTTCTGGTTTTACTTGACTAAACTATAACACTGGTTGTTTATAAGAGCTCTTCACCTGCTGCACTTTGACTACTTCTCTATGTTTGCATGTAACCCATCAGAAGAGCCTTCACTAAACCCTACCTTTGAAAACATGAATATAATATCATCTCACCAGGTAGCGTTTAATCTTTTCCCACAACACGTGAAACTCTGAGAGTCCGAGCTTCCCGCTGCCGTCCGTCTGCAGACATGTCAAGGACAGAAATACAGTCTGAACGGCGACACAAAGAGCCCATGTTTGATGTGAACACTGCCGTGTGCATGTATAAAATAAAACCCTAAGAGATGCATTAAGTGGTGTCTGCACTATCAGACTGAATATTTCTAAAGCTGATTGTGTGGAAAGGATACGTCCATGAGGTTGATCATGCTTCGGCACGACTCCTTCCCAAAGCCGTCCGTCTTTAAATCTTTATCTGTGCACAAACACACACATTTAAATGTCAACTCTAAAGCTTAACACTGTGACAATTGCATCTACAATATAAAAGTATGACTTCTAGTCAGCATGCACAGTGATAAAGATATACACAAATAATGTGACCGTGCAGCCAGAGCGAGGCGACGCACGTATAGCATGGATTTAACGGTCTGTGTAGAGAGCGAAGCACGTATAGCATGGATTTAACGGTCCGTGTAGAGAGCGAAGCACGTATAGCATGGATTTAACGGTCCGTGTAGAGAGCGACGCACGTATAGCATGGATTTAACGGTCCGTGTAGAGAGCGAAGCACGTATAGCATGGATTTAACGGTCCGTGTAGAGAGCGACGCACGTATAGCATGGATTTAACGGTCCGTGTAGAGAGCGAAGCACGTATAGCATGGATTTAACGGTCCGTGTAGAGAGCGAAGCACGTATAGCATGGATTTAACGGTCCGTGTAGAGAGCGACGCACGTATAGCATGGATTTAACGGTCCGTGTACAGAGCGACGCACGTATAGCCGTGTAGAGAGCGAAGCACGTATAGCATGGATTTAACGGTCCGTGTAGAGAGCGAAGCACGTATAGCATGGATTTAACGGTCCGTGTAGAGAGCGAAGCACGTATAGCATGGATTTAACGGTTCGTGTAGAGAGCGACGCACGTATAGCATGGATTTAACGGTCCGTGTAGAGAGCGACGCACGTATAGCATGGATTTAACGGTCCGTGTAGAGTGCGACGCACGTATAGCATGGATTTAACGGTCCGTGTAGAGAGCGACGCACGTATAGCATGGATTTAACGGTCCGTGTAGAGAGCGACGCACGTATAGCATGGATTTAACGGTCCGTGTAGAGAGCGACGCACGTATAGCATGGATTTAACGGTCCGTGTAGAGAGCGAAGCACGTATAGCATGGATTTAACGGTCCGTGTAGAGAGCGAAGCACGTATAGCATGGATTTAACGGTCCGTGTAGAGAGCGACGCACGTATAGCATGGATTTAACGGTCCGTGTAGAGAGCGACGCACGTATAGCATGGATTTAACGGTCCGTGTAGAGAGCGAAGCACGTATAGCATGGATTTAACGGTCCGTGTAGAGAGCGACGCATGGATTTAACGGTCCGTGTAGAGAGCGACGCACGTATAGCATGGATTTAACGGTCCGTGTAGAGAGCGAAGCACGTATAGCATGGATTTAACGGTCCGTGTAGAGAGCGAAGCGCGTATAGCATGGATTTAACGGTCCGTGTAGAGAGCGAAGCACGTATAGCATGGATTTAACGGTCCGTGTAGAGAGCGAAGCACGTATAGCATGGATGTAACGGTCCGTGTAGAGAGCGAAGCACGTATAGCATGGATGTAACGGTCCGTGTAGAGAGCGAAGCACGTATAGCATGGATGTAACGGTCCGTGTAGAGAGCGAAGCACGTATAGCATGGATGTAACGGTCCGTGTAGAGAGCGAAGCACGTATAGCATGGATGTAACGGTCCGTGTAGAGAGCGACGCACGTATAGCATGGATGTAACGGTCCGTGTAGAGAGTGACGCACGTATAGCATGGATGTAACGGTCCGTGTAGAGAGCGACGCACGTATAGCATGGATTTAACGGTCCGTGTAGAGAGCGACGCACGTATAGCATGGATTTAACGGTCCGTGTAGAGAGCGACGCACGTATAGCATGGATTTAACGGTCCGTGTAGAGAGCGACGCACGTATAGCATGGATTTAACGGTCCGTGTAGAGAGCGACGCACGTATAGCATGGATTTAACGGTCCGTGTAGAGAGCGACGCACGTATAGCATGGATTTAACGGTCCGTGTAGAGAGCGACGCACGTATAGCATGGATTTAACGGTCCGTGTAGAGAGCGACGCACGTATAGCATGGATTTAACGGTCCGTGTAGAGAGCGACGCACGTATAGCATGGATTTAACGGTCCGTGTAGAGAGCGACGCACGTATAGCATGGATTTAACGGTCCGTGTAGAGAGCGACGCACGTATAGCATGGATTTAACGGTCCGTGTAGAGAGCGACGCACGTATAGCATGGATTTAACGGTCCGTGTAGAGAGCGAAGCACGTATAGCATGGATTTAACGGTCCGTGTAGAGAGCGAAGCACGTATAGCATGGATTTAACGGTCCGTGTAGAGAGCGAAGCACGTATAGCATGGATTTAACGGTCCGTGTAGAGAGCGAAGCACGTATAGCATGGATTTAACGGTCCGTGTAGAGAGCGAAGCACGTATAGCATGGATTTAACGGTCCGTGTAGAGAGCGAAGCACGTATAGCATGGATTTAACGGTCCGTGTAGAGAGCGAAGCACGTATAGCATGGATTTAACGGTCCGTGTAGAGAGCGACGCAGGTATAGCATGGATTTAACGGTCCGTGTAGAGAGCGAAGCACGTATAGCATGGATTTAACGGTCCGTGTAGAGAGCGAAGCACGTATAGCATGGATTTAACGGTCCGTGTAGAGAGCGACGCAGGTATAGCATGGATTTAACGGTCCGTGTAGAGAGCGAAGCACGTATAGCATGGATTTAACGGTCCGTGTAGAGAGCGAAGCACGTATAGCATGGATTTAACGGTCCGTGTAGAGAGCGAAGCACGTATAGCATGGATTTAACGGTCCGTGTAGAGAGCGAAGCACGTATAGCATGGATTTAACGGTCCGTGTAGAGAGCGAAGCACGTATAGCATGGATTTAACGGTCCGTGTAGAGAGCGAAGCACGTATAGCATGGATTTAACGGTCCGTGTAGAGAGCGAAGCACGTATAGCATGGATTTAACGGTCCGTGTAGAGAGCGAAGCACGTATAGCATGGATTTAACGGTCCGTGTAGAGAGCGAAGCACGTATAGCATGGATTTAACGGTCCGTGTAGAGAGCGAAGCACGTATAGCATGGATTTAACGGTCCGTGTAGAGAGCGACGCACGTATAGCATGGATTTAACGGTCCGTGTAGAGAGCGACGCACGTATAGCATGGATTTAACGGTCCGTGTAGAGAGCGACGCACGTATAGCATGGATTTAACGGTCCGTGTAGAGAGCGAAGCACGTATAGCATGGATTTAACGGTCCGTGTAGAGAGCGAAGCACGTATAGCATGGATTTAACGGTCCGTGTAGAGAGCGAAGCACGTATAGCATGGATTTAACGGTCCGTGTAGAGAGCGAAGCACGTATAGCATGGATTTAACGGTCCGTGTAGAGAGCGAAGCGGCTCACTAGGCTGTGAAACAGAGATACTGAATCATGAAGAGCTCACGTTTGGAGATGATTCGGTTCAGGATGGTCTGCAGCTCCGTCGTGCTGATCTCCATGTCCTAGAAAACATATTCACACATGATTAACATTAGAAATGCATTGTGATATTTAATGCAGTGGTTCATCCGTGTCTCACCGCTCCAGCCAGCTGTCTGAAGAGACTCTTAAACCCCGCGTCAATCTGACTCTCATCCAGATGTAGCTAAAGCAATCGAGAGAGAGAATATACTTAAACATAAATAAATTAATACATTGTAGTCTTGCATGATAAAATAAACTCCTCTTCAAGACATCACTGAACCATCAGAAACATTATTAACCTGAATTCACTTTATATACACAGCTGTGTCGTGTCTATATAGAATATATATTTATAGTGCAGTCTTATCTTCTTGCTGAACTATATAAATGTCTCGATCTGATCATCTCACCTCCTCGGGAATATCAGCCATGACTTTATCATCCATTTCTCTGAAGGACACAAAGATAATAGCTATTAAAGGTGGGTGCTTCAGCATTAGAACAAGCTCTATACATGCACGAGTTCATTAACAAGGCCCAGAATTAATGCTCATACACATATTTATATATATATATTACGAATTAAATGAAAAGAGAGAGTTAAGCTGTAAAATAATTGCAAAATAGTGGTTTGGTTTAGTCTTCTGGGCTTTTTTTCTAGAGACCGACCGATATATCGGTTTTCCGATATTTAAGCAATTTTACCAAAATCAGGTATCGGTTTTGTAAAAAAAAAATATATGTATTTGTCACATACATAATTATACAGAGTATAACCAGCAGTGAAATGTGTTCTCTGCATTTGAAAAACCAAAGCGAAGAATGGACTTCACTCTTATTTATTTACTTTATAACAGTAAATAAATATGGGTTCTGCATATCGGTTATCGAGTACATAAACATACAAAGTATCGGTATCGGTCGATCACTAGTTTTTTCCTTATAGTTAATGCAATTCAAATCTTGGTCGATTTAAATTTAGTTTGGAAGCCAAAAGGTGGTGGTTGTTAATTTATTTTTGCATTAAATGTTTGCAACTTTTCTGCAACCATTAAAACTGCTAAATACAGTTTTCATTAGGATAAAATGTATATTTCTAAATATTATTTAAAATAAAATGTACATTCACCATTAGCATGTGCAGCACACACAGCAGCACCAAAGTTAAAGTGATTTTTTTTGTGTTTTTGTAAGCAAATACAACAATAGAAAAGAGATATTAATCACTCTTTTAGGAAATGTTTAATTAGCTGAGTAAGGTTAATAGTCTCTTTTACCCCAGATATAAGCACCATGAGCGATTCCAATGAGATACAAAGCAGTCTGTTAAATAAAGGCCACTATTGGGAATCTTTCCTCAACAACAACAACAAAAAAAGTGATTCATTTGTAAAAGATTACCTTTGCAACTCTAGAATTTATGTGCAATATGCATTCAGGATCAAGTGTATATATTCTGAGGAAATGATGCATTATATGTGCATAGTCAGAGAAAATTATTCATGACCTGCTGTTATCATCCTGTACATTTGCAGTCTGTTGAGAAAGCTCATGTGTGATCTGGATCGGTCCGTGCGTGCACACTTACTCCGAGTTGGCGGGTTTCTCTGAGAAAACTCTGAGCGTGAAGTCGGCCTCTTTCTGCGGCTCGAATGTGGAGGGTACGATGATGTACTCGCCGGCGGGCAGCCGGAAGCGTGAGCTCACCTCCCGCTGTTTACTGAAGAGCTCCAAGTGAGCGATGGACGCGTTAGACAGGAAGAAATCCCGCTTCAGATGAACACCGGACTTCCCCACAGACTGAGCACAAACACACGGCGGTTTAACAAACTGAGCACAAACACACGCCGGTTTAACAAACTGAGCACATACACACGGCGGTTTAACAAACTGAGCACAAACACACGGCGGTTTAACAAACTGAGCACAAACACACGCCGGTTTAACAAATTGAGCACAAACACACGGCGGTTTAACAAACTGAGCACAAACACACGGCGGTAGCTTTAACAAATCTGAGCGGGAAATCTGTGTACAAACACTTTTCTTCAAATCTATTCTCCATTTACAAAACAGTGATTGTATTTGCCAGAGTCACATTTGTTGCCAGGGTGTTGATATGTGGTTGCTAAGGTGTTCTGATTTATGGTGTTGTGTGTGGTTGCTACGGTGTTCTGATTTATGTTGTTGCTATGGTGTTGTGTGTGGTTGCTACGGTGTTCTGATTGGTTGCTAAGGTGTTCTGATTTATGTTGTTGCTATGGTGTTTTGAACGATTTATACGGCATTTACAAGTTTTCTACGGTGGTCTGTGTGGTTGCTAGGGTTTCTAGTGTTGCTAGGGTTCCTAGGTGGTTTCTAGAGTATTGCTAGGGTTCCTAGGTGGTTTCTAGAGTGTTGCTAGGGTTCGTATGTGGTTTCTAGGGTGTTGCTAGGGTTCCTGGGTGGTTTCTAGGGTGTTGCTAGGGTTCCTGGTGGTTTCTAGAGTGTTGCTAGGGTTCCTGGGTGGTTTCTAGGGGGTTTCTGTGTGGTTTCTAGAGTTTTGCTAGGATTCCTGTGTGGTTTCTAGAGTTTTGCTAGGGTTCCTGTGTGGTTTCTAGAGTTTTGCTAGAGTTTCTGGGTGGCTTCTAGGGTGTTGCTAAGGTTCCTGGGTGGTTTCTAGGGGGTTTCTGTGTGGTTTCTAGAGTTTTGCTAGGATTCCTGTGTGGTTTCTAGAGTTTTGCTAGGGTTCCTGTGTGGTTTCTAGAGTTTTGCTAGAGTTTCTGGGTGGTTTCTAGGGTGTTGCTAGGGTTCCTGGGTGGTTTATAGGTGGTTTCTATGGTGTTGCTAGGGTTTCTGGGTTTCTAGAGTTTTACTAGGGTTTCTGGGTGGTTTCTAGGGTGTTGCTAGGGTTCTTATGTGGATTCCAGGGTGTTGCTAGGGTTCCTAGGTGATTTTCTAGCGTAGTTTCTATTTGCCAGTGCAAACAACTTCTTATGAGTTGCCAGAGTGTTGCTATGTAATTGCTGAGGTGTTATGAACAACTTGTAGGCCATTTAAAGGCTGTTGCTAGGGTGTTCTGTGTGGTTGTTAGTTGGTTTCTAGTGTCCTGATATGTGGTACTCCACATTAGTTGTCAGTGCAGAACTTGTTGTCATGGGTGACAGGGCGTGGATATGTGGTTGCTAAGGTGTTATGAACAGTTTATAGACCATGTATAGGTAATTTCTAGTGTGTTCTATGTGATCGGTAGGGGGTTTCTAGGGTATTGCTATGTGGTTGCTAAGCTGTTCTGAACAGTTTATAGAGCTTTTATAGATTGTTTCTATGAAGAACCTTATAAGAGACGGTGTGGGGGTGTCGTATGCAAATGAATAACACTGGGAATGCTGTCATTCATTTACAATACTACAGTAATTAAAATGAGGTTACAAATAAACTCATGTGTGTGCATGTTACAAATAAGGCAAATTATCCCATGCTATTACTAGTGAAACAGACCTAGTGTCATCAAGCTTCGACTCTCTTCTACAGTATTTAAAGGCCTTCAAATGTCTGAATCATCTCACAAGCTTGTTTGAAGCAATCTGTACTATATATATATATATATATATAAGCACACATGCGTGTATATAAATAAATGGCACTTGATTTAAAAGGCCCCGGGTGGCTCTCACCGTACCTCTCTTGGCACCTGCAAAAATAAAGGTGAAAAAGCAACCAATCAGAAAAGGAGTCAAAAACACATGACCAGGAACTTAAGACGAGTTAAACATTAGAAATCTGCTCTGACCTCATAAATGGCGAATCCAATGGTCTCCAGGTCCTGTCCTTCTCTGCGCTTCTTCCTGCGGTCCTTCTGCATCAGCGCCACCAGGAAGCTGCAATCTGATTGGCCGGGAGAGTCCGGGTGTTTCAGGGTCACCTTGAACTGAGGGTTGATCCAGAATGTGGCTGTAGTTTATGGGGAAACAACGGGTAGATGAGGATTTGGTGGTTTTGCTGCCACTGACCCACCGTTCCCCGTCCCTTGCTGTACCTGGGAAGCGCATGCACCCGCCGGCCGTACTTCCTCTCCTCCACTCGCCCTGATAGAGCGACGTGCTCCACTTCTTCACCTGACTCGCCTGGAGCGCGTCTGCCGTCAGGTTACAGATCTCCAACCGAGTGAACTCGCGGAGGAAATCACTGAAAGACATCCTGACAGAGAGAGAGAGACCCGGTGACCCCCTGAGCAGTGCGGGCGAATTATGAGGTTGCTAATGTGCTCTGAACTGCTTACAGGACATTTATAGGTTATTACTATGGTGTTCTGTTTGGTTGTTAGGTGGTTTCTAAGGCATTGCTATGTTCTGAGTGGTTTACAGGCCATTTATATGTCGTTACTATGGTGTTCTGTTTGGTTGTTAGGTGGTTTCTAGGGCGTTGCTATGCTCTGAATGGTTTACAGGGCATTTATAGGTTGTTGATTGGGTGTTCTGTTTGGTTGTTAGGTGGTTTCTAGGGCGTTGCTATGCTCTGAATGGTTTACATGTTGTTGCTAGGGTGTTCTGTTTGGTTGTTAGGTGATGCTATGGTTTTGTGTTGTTGCTAGGGTGTTCTGTTTGGTTAAGTGGTGCTATGGTTTTGTGGTGTTGCTAGAGTGTTCTGTTTGGTTGTTAGGTGGTGCTATGGTTTTGTGTTGTTGCTAGGGTGTTCTGTTTGGTTGTTCGGTGGTGCTATGGTTTTGTGTTGTTGCTAGGGTGTTCTGTTTGGTTGTTAGGTGGTGCTATGGTTTTGTGTTGTTGCTAGGGTGTTCTGTTTGGTTGTTACGTGGTGCTATGGTTTTGTGTTGTTGCTAGGGTGTTCTGTTTGGTTGTTACGTGGTGCTATGGTTTTGTGTTGTTGCTAGGGTGTTCTGTTTGGTTGTTAAGTGGTGCTATGGTTTTGTGTTGTTGCTAGGGTGTTCTGTTTGGTTAGGTGGTGCTATGGTTTTGTGTTGTTGCTAGGGTGTTCTGTTTGGTTGTTAGGTGATGCTATGGTTTTGTGTTGTTGCTAGGGTGTTCTGTTTGGTTGTTAGGTGATGCTATGGTTTTGTGTGGTTGCTAGGGTGTTCTGTTTGGTTGTTAGGTGGTGCTATGGTTTTGTGTTGTTGATAGGGTGTTCTGTTTGGTTGTTAGGTGATGCTATGGTTTTGTGTTGTTGATAGGGCTGTTTAGTTGTTCAGAAGAGTGTATGGGCATTTATAGGTCATTACAAAGGCTGTGTATGTGTGGTCTCTGATCATGATCCACTCACCAGAACTCTCCGTCCTCGCTGCGGTTATGTAATCTGCCCCGGACAGAGCGGTCCACATTGTCCCATTCCCGAGAGCTGAACACACACACACACACACACACACACACACACACACGTCAGAACAAGCACAGCACAGTAAGTATGGAGCATCAATCAGCACACTGGTGTGTTTCTCACTCGTCACTCCAGGCTCCCGTCCACTCCACTTTGCCCCACGGGTTCCTGATGCGCACCAGCTTAGTCATGGTTCCCCTGTACACCACCTGATCATTAATATTTCTGATTACAAAGACATTTCCCTTTGGAATAACTGCCATTGATTTAAACACACACACCAAGACCAGAAACGTCTATTAAGACAATCAAGTTTACATTAACATTCATGCATTTGCCAGATGCTCATTCATCTAGAACCTGCTAGATAGAGGTGTATAGTAAGTGTTTTAATGTCTTTGTGTTTAAGTCTCTGGCTCACCTCTTCCACTCCGGTCACGGAGTACGCGTGACCTTTGACCAGCTTCTTGAAGGTCACCACCTCCATGTCAAACTTACTAGAGACCTTGAGGACAAAACGATGCATAATGCAGTCAGACACTGATATTGATTACCAATACACACGGGTTAATAACTAATATGATGAGCAAAATAATCATCATTATTGTTATTATTATTATTATTATTATTAACTACAACTACTGAAAATTATTTGATAACTGAAATAAAGCGGATCAAATATAAATATTACATGCTTAACAAAAATGATAAACATTGGATAATTAACTTTAAATTTTTAATTTGAAGCATTAAAATGATCAAAACTAAGTCAAATAAAATCTAACTAGAAATATAAAAAAATACACTAATATTAAAGCTGTTATGTTTGGTAATATTGATAATACTATATAACATCGATTATCATCTATTGATAATATAAGATTAAAACTTTTAAATTAAAATAAACTGATTAATGTAGAGAAATAAAATGCTGCCTTTGCACCTAAATAAATAAACCAAATCAACTAAAACTTAAGAAAATAAATCATTGGAAATGTAAAAAACAAACAAAAAAAAATATACAAACGCACGTAAAATGACTGAATTCAATTGAAAACTGAAAATATACAAACTGTAATTGAATTCATTATTATACTAAAAATAACCCCAATCCTTTTGCATTTGTGTATAGTTGTAGTAAAAGATTGAGGAACACTGTTTCACACCTCATCATTTACAGGCATTTAGTTTTCTGTAGAATTAACTCTATTGGATGATACACCTCAGACAGGTGATCTGTTAACAGTTTGTCCATGTAATTCTGTAAAAACTAAGTAAAAGAACAGCATGCTTATCATTACTGTTTTCCTCAGAAACCAAATACAGCCCATAGTTTCTGCGACTGCAGAAAGCTCGTGAATGTTTAATAAGGCTGCTTCTAATCGGTTGTTGTAGAAGAACATTATAGTGTTGGGCATAACACACATTTTGTGCTGCAGGCTTCAAATCCTTCATAATTTAAAGGTTAAATGCTAACATCTCCACCGGTAACCTTGAGTTCAGCACAGGTTTAAAAGCGAGAATCGGCACTCACGTCTATAGAGCAGCCCAGCAGCGATCCTCTCTCGATGGCGCGGCCGATGATGCTGAAGAGATCGGCGGGTGCTTTCTTTAACTCGTACATCTCTGTGACTCCTCCTGTGAAATCCTCAAAGCCCTCACACGTGTTGCCGTCCGACAGAGCCTCATAACAGCCGTTCAGCCTGACGAACAAGCAATGAACAGACTGAGGAAGAGCAGTAACCGGTATCTGATTCACATGTACAGGTGAGGATGACCGTACTTGGCGTAGGCCTTCTCCAGAAGAGCGCTCCAGAACTCTCCACCCTCCGCCGAGTGAACGAACAACAGCTTCCCGTCCTTCACGGGCAACCGGTCATCAATCACCACATCCACCCACTCGCCGAACTGCCAGAACTACAGAGAGAGAGATTCAGATACACTCCTGGATGAAACTAACGCTTCTTTACTGGCATTGATGGATCCATGAAAAACTAACCACACACTCTAGAAAATAAAGGGTGCAAAAGAGGATTCTTGCAGAGGCCACCGAAGAACCAGTTTTGGTTCACTTTAAGTGAACAGGTCTTAAAAAAACTTTTTTATTTTTATTAATGTGAACTTTTTTTTATTTTTTTGTTAATTAAAAAAACCTTGGATGGAATGTATGTTAAAGATTCATCATGGAATCATCAATGCCAGTAATAAACCATGATGTTTAAGAGCGCAGGACCTTTCAATTGCCCAAAAGATCTTTATAGTGGAGAAATGTATTTAGATATTTTAAATGTTCTTCACACATTCTAAAACATAACCGTTCAGAAAAGGGTTTTCAAAGCAATGCCACCAATGAACCTTTCAGTGCACAGTTCTTCACAGAACATTGCATCCACATCAAACGGGAGACTTTTCAGACGCACACTTCAGCTTTGCTTCAGCTCCAGGAGCGAGTCAAATGAGCGCGGAAAAGGTACACCAGCCAAATGAGCTTCGGTAGAACAACGAGATGCTGTTAGACTATATGTCAGTAAAACAAATTTCCCGGTCCTGTCAGCCGTAACTGTGCTCACGGTGCACGCTCTGTTCGCCTCATCATAAATAAACGCACAAGAAACTATGAGCATACGACGTAGTTCTGTCGTCCGTTAAGTCATGACATTGCCAAAAAAGGCGATTAAAGCTGCAAACT
>CM049867.1:46200093-46202593 GCA_027474115.1 Schizopygopsis malacanthus | reverse complement strand
TATATATTCACACAGAAAAAAGTTATTTTAAATTCCAATAATATTTCACTGTTTTACTGTATTTTTGATTAAGTAAACGTCTTTCAGTATTCCCAGCCGCAGCTTGTGAACGACAGTGAAAGTGAAATCTGTGACAGTTCACCGGTCTAGTAAATGAATAGCTGGTGGAGGTTGTAGTGTGGTAAAATCAGGGTTGTTTGAGGTAAAGTCCTCATC
Organism: Schizopygopsis malacanthus; assembly: GCA_027474115.1. Lineage (NCBI taxonomy): Eukaryota > Metazoa > Chordata > Actinopteri > Cypriniformes > Cyprinidae > Schizopygopsis > Schizopygopsis malacanthus. The sequence continues at coordinate 46,202,377 of CM049867.1, read as the reverse complement.
TTTGATCATGACGACACTCACCCAGAGATCCCTGACAGATGTCGGTACGAGTCGCTCCATCCATGATGAACTGGGGACGCTTACAAGTCTCCTGCAGACACACGTGACGCTAAATTAGATTTGCATTTCCAGAAGGAGATGATGCACAGTGTCTGTTATTCAAATATACACACACACACACACATATATACACGCACATGCACACATGCACACACGCACACACACACACACACAGATGCACAAACACACACACACAGACACAGACGCACAAACACACACACACACAGATGCACACGCGCACACACACACACACACACGTTGGTTTTTATGGTTTACGGGGACTCTCCATAGGCGTAATGGTTTTTATACTGTACAAGCTGTATGTGCTATTGCCCTACACCTACCCTACACCTAAACTTAGCCCTCACAGGAGACGGTGCATATCTATTTTCCCTCAAAAAAACTCACTCTGTACATCTGATTTATAAGCATTTTAAATTATGGGGACACTGACAATGTCCTCATAAATCACCTTCTCCTTGTTATACCTATGTTATACCCATGTCATTATACAAATTTGTGTCCTCATAAACCACATAAACATGCCCACACACACACACACAAATATACATGCACACACGCGCACACACAGACGCACACACACACACAGACGCACACAGACGCACACACACACAGATGCACACATGCACACAAAGACACACGCACACACACACATATTCTGGTCTGCTTTCAACAACTTTAGCATGTGCTCGTCACCGACAAACATGCAGCAGAGTATGTCTTTCAGATTCAAAGTTTATAAAGGCAGGACGGATGAATGAATGTATAATGAGTAGCCATTTTTCCTGACAAATCCTTTCGGCTCTTGAGCATCCCGTGGTTATATAAAGCCATGCTTTAATGTACTGACTAGAAGCTATGAAATCCTGCGGGACGATTGTAGAGGTGACCTGACACACGCAGGAGTGTGTACAGATGTGTTCAGAGAGTGTAAAAGCAGAGCGAAAGGTTAAACTAGGGACATATGTGATGACTGAGGTGAAGTGTTTGTAAAGAAATAGCTCACCCAAAAATGTCAATCTATGCAAACTCATCTACATCTTGGATTGTTTCTTCATAAGAACAGATTTGGAGAAATGCATCACCGCATCAGTGTCTCAGCAATGGATGCTCTGCAGTGAATGGGTGCCGTCAGAATGAGAGTCTGATAAACACATCACAATAATCCACACCACTCCAGTCCATCAGTTAATGTCTTGAGAAGAGAAAAACTGTGTTTGTAAGAAACAAATCCATCTCCAAACCATTACTTCTGGCCATAATATGAGCCCATAATCTATAATAACACAATCACACAATATCATAATCAGGAGAGAAATCTGTAAAGTTTAGAAGACAGAAATGTGGATGGATTTTGATGTGAAAGACAACAGATGAACTTTTTCACTGGAGGAAGCGTTATTATGGACTCATATTTTAGCCAGAAGAAATGGTTTGGAGATGGATTTGTTTCTTACAAACCCATTTCTCAAGACATTAACTGATGTACTGGAGTGCTGTGGATTATTGTGATGTGTTTATCAGACTCTCATTCTGACGGCACCCATTCACTGCAGAGCATCCATTGCTGAGACACTGATGCAGAGCTACATTTCTCCAAATCTGTTCTTATGAAGAAACAATCTCAATTACATCTTGAATGACCCGAGGTGAGTAAGTGTGAGTTTTTGTTGAACTATTCCTATAAAATGAGGCAAATGGAAGAGAACAAGAGGAACAGCCCGCAGTGATGGAGTATAAAAGAAGTAGTCTTTGCTAAACAAACCCATCTGACCCTCACGACCCTTGCGCTCAGCTCACCGTCGGTCTCATCCACCGCACACCATGCGTCTTGGAGGATTGAGGACCCAGCTCATTGAATCCCAGTGAAGAAGCACTGGCCGGGAACAGATGGTCCTCAAACAGGGTCCTGGTCTGCTGGCACTGGGCCCTCAGTGAGTCGTAATCCTGCCCCAGGAACTTCACAGCATTGTGGTTCTGACCCAAACCTGCATCCCGGTCCCACTGACTCCGCAGGTTCGCAACCATCCCAGTGGCGTAAATGGGCTCCATGCTTTCACCCGCACTAACAGACGACGTAATCCCAGATAGCCAATGAGAACAGAGGAAGGGGAAGAGACCAGCCAATCACAGCACAGGAAATGAGGAGGAGAATGAATATGTTAATTCTGAATCAGAGAGGAAGATGATGCTGGATGTCATT
>CM049867.1:46167593-46195093 GCA_027474115.1 Schizopygopsis malacanthus | reverse complement strand
CGTGATGTATCAGGTGAGTAACGATATGTTTTATGAAATGTAGTGAAGTAAAAAGTACGATCTTATGCTTTGGAATGTAGTGAAGTAAAAGTAAAAGTTACTCAAAAGAAAACTACTCCAGTAAAGTACAGATACTTGAAAAATGTACTTAAGTACAGTAACGAAGTAGTTGTACTTCGTTACTGACCACCACTGTTCGATCCTCGGAACAAACATCTGGAGTGCGTGTGCTTTAACGCCTAGCTGCTGATTTCACCCGCCAGCAGCGGATCCGGGGCGCGTCTGCGCAATGCGCGACAAACGCGACGCGTCTCGGAGCTGGGGATGCAGCATCCTGTGGACCAATCACAGAGCGCGGTCACGCGTTCGACGCGACACTACGAAAACTCTGAACGGCACAACATAAAACATGAAAATATTGTAGCGGCGTGCAACTTCCCAGAAATAATAGGCAGGAAACGGAGATCCGGTTCAACAAGCAGCCAAACGGCCTTCGTTTATTTCCTGAACTTACAACCTAGAACAAGGGCATCAGGAGGCGTCCTAACTTTTCCCCAAAAACAAGAAAAACGCGGAGGCTTTTTTTTACTCTCTCCTTTGCCCCTCCCCTCCACTAACTCCCTCCGACGCCTCCCCCCATAGCAGATAATAAAAGTGAAATACATTTACAACGGGGAGCAACCGGCCCCAGCGCCACAATATAATATAAATATGTGAACGTGGAGCACAAAAGCAGTCTTAAGTCGCTGGAGTTTATTTGTAGCAATAGCCAAAAATACATTGAATGGGTCAAAATTATAGATTTTTATTTTATGCCAAAAATCATTCAGATATTAAGTAAAGATCATGCTCCATGAAGATATTTTGTACATTTCCTACCATAAATATATAAAAACGGAAGCTTTGATTAGTAATATGCATTTGTAAGAACTTCATTTGGACAACTTTAAAGATAATTTTCTCAATATTTACATTTTTTCGCACCCAGATTCCAGATATTCATATAGTCGTATTTTAGCCAAATATTATTCTATCATAACAAACCATACATCAATGGAAATATTATTTATTCAGCTTTCAGATGATGTATAAATCTCAATTTCGAAAAAATTGACCCTTATGACTGGTTTTGTGGTCCAGCGTCATATATAATAGAATACTTTAATATACATATAATATTAGTTTTAACAATGTAAAATGAATAAACAATATATAAACTATAAGATAGCTATAAGACTGTTTTCACACAGTTTCCCCGTGATATAAGGAGCTGTTGTTAGAAAGACTGTCACCTTGAGGCAGAACATGGCAAACGCATCCCATAATAAAACAATTGGCCCACCGAGATGCTATATATTTATCGTGAAATATCATAATACACGTGCACGTTTCATGGTCAAACGTTAAATAAATTAAGATATATAAAAAATTAGATAGGCTATAAAAAAATTCAGCTAGTTACCAAGGATTTTTTTTCAGTTTATCTTGATGTACCAAATTAAAGCTAAAACTGATAGCCTAATAATACCAAATATATAATTATATAACATATATATACAATAATAAAAATATACGTATGAAAAACGAATAGACACGGTAACATCACACAACAAAATTACTAAAACTTTAAATAAAGTCAAAATGAAAACAGAAAATCTAGAAATAAAATAAAAACGATACCGAATAAAATAAAACCGAATATTTTTTTTTTCATGTTTCATTTTTCTATAACCCAAAACTAACCTTAAGTATTAAGTAAAAACATATTGTCGTGTAAAATAAAATCTTGTAGTTTTCCGTACCATATTTTAAAATGAAACACTTTATTTCAGTGATTATTTGTTAACGTACTAAGATCGCGTCCTAGTTATTAACACACTGCGTGACGTAATGAACAACAAGCCCCATGAGGAAGTGCGTGGCGTTCCCGTGATGCCTTGCGCTTGAACGCGTTTGTTCTGTAGAGCTTCATCATGGCTAGCGACGGGCCACCGGGCGCTGTTTCAAATACAGATATTAACTCATGGAGCCACGGCGAGCTGCAGGCCAAACTGGCCGAGTTTGGAGCACCTAACATGGGTGAGATGAAAGCGTTTGTAGACGAGCTCTGTGGCGGAGTTTGGCGCAGTTTGTCTCGCGATAGCTAGCGTTAGCCGGTTAGCCTGTTATATCCCCGTCTGCTGCTCAGGCCTTTAACGTTACTGCTCTAAACTTCGCGCTCAAGTGTGTCGCGCATGTAAACGGTCTTATGGGAAGCTGTATTTGGATTAATTCGGGTGATTAAAACACGTATGACTGTGAACATAAGCTAAGCGTAACTGAAGTCGCTCGTGAGCGCAGTGTGAATGTTTGTGTGTTATAACACTGGAAACTCATTTAAATACAGCACTTTTACTCGCTCACCACTCATTATATTCGTTTAAACACGTTACATTCAGTCTGGTGTCGTTTACAATGTGACCCTGCACCACACAATCCTTGAAATTGAGATTTATACATCATCTGAAAGCTGAATAAATAATATTTCCATTGATGTATGGTTTATGATAGGACAATATTTGGCTGAGATGCAACTGTATTAAAATCTGGACTCTGAGGATGCAAAAAAATCTCAATTTTGAGAAAATCATCTTTAAAGTTATTCAAATTAAGTTCTTAGCAATGCATATTACTAATCAAAAATTACGTTTTGATGACATTATCTTTGCCTAATATCCGAATTATTTTTGGCATAAAAGAAAAACTTATCATTTTGGCCCAAACAATGCATTGTTGGCTATTTCTACAAATATACCCGTGCTGCTTATGACTGCTTTTGTGCTCCAGGCTCACATCTATTTGTGTTTTCTGTTCTTCAGGACCCAGAGAGGAGCTCATAGACAGACTGAAATCTTTTGCACAGGTAAGTTATGAAGGTTTTTAACTGCAGATCTGCTCATAAGATGAATTTCTTTGTCTGAGCATAACATTTATTTCATCTGCAGTCTGGGATGATCTTAACTAAGCCGAACATACAAGGAGGAGATGACAAGATCATGACTACTACGGTACTGCTATGCTTGGTTTATTCCCTTTCTGTCTTTGTGTTTGTTTGCAAAGGCAAGTATCTCTGTGTTTGTGAACCGGAGCGTGTTGTGTGTGTGTCTCAGATGCCAGGTCTGCCGCCCATGCCCCCGATGCCCTCTATGCCCCTGCCGCCGGGCATGAACATGATGCAGGCCATGAACATGATGGGCGGCCCTCCACCCATCCACATGGGCATGGAGCCGCCCGGCATGATGCAGCACAGCGACAGAGCGGCGCAGGTGAGACACAGCTCTGTGTGTGAACTTATTTCACTGTGATGCATGACTTTACGGTCAAGTCACACGTCTGTGGCTCAGTAACTACCATCAAACAGTCATATTAAGTTTTGCAATACATTCTGAGCATGACTGATTAATGATATGCACTATTGCATCCTTTTTATTATCAATCAATGCAAAAACTCATGTTTAGCTTCAAAATAAGATGCTTTTTTTTAAGTTTAGACCTAAAAACCGATGCTAAACAGGTTAAAAGGTGAAGCACAGGGTCACCGGCTGTTGTTTACAGCTGTATGTGTGTGTGTGTGTGTGTGTTTAGGGTGATTCACGGGTGATTGATGTGCAGATGAAGGAGCAGGAACTCCTAGAGCAGCAGAAACGGGTGAGAAAATACTTATTCAGAAGGGGTTGTGTCATATCGCACGAGCAATTTCAGCTCTATGATTGTGAATTATTAATGCACCGCTGCTCAAACTTTTGGGGTCGGTGTGATTAAGAGAAATTAGTTTTATTCAGCAAGGACACATTAAATTGATTAAAATGCAATTTTTTTATTACAATGTGTTTGAATTTTCTGTTCATCAGAGAATCCTGATAAATGTGTATCATTATTTTCTAAGGTTGCAAAAAGGTGGAAAGTTTCCGGTCAATTTTGGAAGCATTCCAGGATTTTTTGTAGTCTTCCAGGAATTTTTAGGAAGTTTCTGGATATTTACTGGAAATTTTCCACCCCTTTGCAACCCTACGATTGAGCAGCACAACTGTTTTCAATGTTGATAATAATAATTATAAATGTTTCAAATCAGAATATTAGACTGATTTCTGAAGGATCGTGTGACTGAAGTAGGGCTGCAAAAACTAATCGATTATTATAGAGTATGAAAATCATCGACAACGGTTCTCATGATCGATTAGTCGGGTCTGCCCACAGTGCACGTCCAGCTTCAGCCGGTTGCTCTAATTACAGCACTGAATAACACATTTCTATCGACAAAATGCATCTAAAAATAGTGGAGGAAACAGAATGAGATGCTGTGGGAGAAGTACGTGATCCAAGCTGACCAAACCATGATCATTCTTTATTTTGAGCTTTAAGTTAATGCATTAGTGTAAAGGCTTGCCCTGTCAGGCGCTGTGACACATGCGTGTGCGTCCTCAGCGCAAAAACGTTCAGTTTACAGCCATATCCTTATCTATAAATGTCACAAATTCATGCAATCATTTAAAATGTTTGCACAAAGGTCCGTCCTGACAGCCTGTGTTAAGTTTAAAATACCGAACAGAACACAGAGAGAGAGACAATTAACAGCGTATGCAGCGCAAACATATACATTGTGCTGAATTATCTGTTGCTGAAAGTTGATTTAAGGTTTAAAAGTCAACATGCATTGTGAATATTTTACATAATTATTGCTGTTATCAATGAAAGAAAGGCAGAGCATTTTATAGTGTTTTTTTTCAGATACCCAATTACAGTCAAAAAGTACATAATCAATGCAAGCTGTTATGAGGCCATTTTTGTTATTATTAATACTAATTGTTTCTGTTTGTAATTTACCCAATAAATGACTAACATTTCTAGATTTATTTATTTTTTTGACCGATTCCTAAAATGTTAGTTTTCTCTTTATGACAGGTGGTTTAATAAATTAAGCACTGTGTGTTTTCATAGCATTCAGTTTGTTTGAAGGACATTGAGCAGAATGGGGAATAGTGTGTTTTGTCAATAAAATAAAATTATTTTATTTAATCCGATTAATCGAAAGAATAATCGGCCAACTAATCGATTATCAAAATAGTTGTTAGTTGCAGCCCTACACTGAAGTAATGATGCTGCGCATCACAGAAATAAATTACATTTAAAAATATTCACACAGGAAAATAGTTATTCTGATTTGTAATATTTCACAATATTGCTGTTTTTACTGTATTTGATGTAAAATAAATGTTGAGCATTAGAGACAAAAACAACAGATCCTAAACGTTTGAATGCTATTCTAAATGTTTGATGTGTATTCTGTGGTGCAGATTGTTCATGTGCTAGGTTTGTTCAAACAAACCTGAGGTATCTCCTACAGTTTATTCTTGGTGTGAGTTATTCAGAGTTTGGTGGTCTTACAGGCTGCTGTGCTTCTGGAACACGAGAGGCAGCAGGAACTGGCTAAGATCCAGCAGGGGGCGCCACTGGGCACCAGAGGACCTGAACTGGGACCACGACCCAACCTCCTGCCCCCCATCCCGCCTCTCAGAGGTCAGCGCCCCTCGGCCTTCATACTGCACTGATTCACCAGGACGCTGAATTTATGCATTCACATCGCCAATATGATATCATGCTGACTGTCTGCCCTTAGTTTTTATTTTACTAAGAATATATAATAGGCAAGACACTACAGGCAAACACTGTTTTTTTCATACACTGGTTGTTTTGAGATTTTGGACATGTATATATCATAACGTGTTGTTTCAGACCAGTGGAAAGAAAACATTCAGTTTATATTGGAGTACGCTGTGCCTGTAGATTTCATTCATAGCACTCGTTTTTAAAGGTTTTCTCAAAATAAATGATCAGATTTATTTTCTGGAAATGTGAAAAGAGTGCATATGTACTCACAGAATGCCTCATTTGTATATTTAAACAATTTCAGAAAACTCTTCACACTAAAAAAAACAATTATACAATTATTTTTTTACTCAATTCACCTTCTCTCTTGCCTTTCACTAACCAGACTAGATGAGTGCCGTCTTCAATTCTGTTTCTCATAAGGGTGTTTTTACTTTAAACATGATTTCTGTCCTGCTGTAGTTGGGACTCCGAGTGGCCCCGCCCCTCCAGGGGTTTCTGTGATGCTCCAATCTGTCAATCAACGACAGAAAGTCCCGCCCCCTCCGGGAGAAGACACCAGAGAGGTGTGAGAGCCTGAGAGCCTCAATGCATGATCGGTTTGTCATATGAACTCCGTCTCTTCTCTGATCTTGACTTGTGTTTGATTGGTGTTCAGTCGTGGCAGGGGGAAGATGTTGGCATCGGGCCGAAGATACCTCAGGCTCTGGAGAAGATCCTGCAGCTGAAGGAAATGAGGCAGGAGCAGCTCAGCATCGCCCCTACAGGTGACTGCCAATCCACAGGGGTTATGTCATGCGTAATCTCCACAATGATCATATTTATGAGATGAGAGCACATTAATCTAATTATCGAGTTCCACACTGAGGGTGTGAAAATTAATGAAATCATAGTGAAAATTAGTGCTGATCATAATTAAGTAGTTTTTTTGCAGTTTAGCTTGAGCGAATGTAATGACTAATGCATGTGTCTATCTTATCTGTTTTAAACTAATTAATTATATGAACTCTTGCACTATTTATTTAAAGTCCCCCTGTAGTGAAAATCAAGTTTTTTATGTTTATTTTTTTATGTAGTGTTTATAATATGCTTTTAGACAAACCATGTGCCAATCCATTAATCAGCACCATTGCTGAGCATTTTCTCCGTAACTGTAGTTTCCCATTAGAAGTCTCAGAAACACCATTTGAAACCGTCCTCGGTTTGCTACATTAAAACTCAATAACCAATCACGTCGAGGGATATATTCCTAGCATATCCCGCTCTCCATTTAAACATAGAGATTGCATGCAAAATATGCCAATCGGATTACCAGCACAAAACCAAAAATAAAATAGAGGAAAAACCCCATCAAGCCGTGTTTAAACGTGACGTTAGGACCGCTAACTTGAATAATAACCCGCGGCAACAGTGTAAAAGTAGCTCCAGCTCTCCCGCATGGGCACATATGCTCGCAGGCGCGAATTATGAATCATAAACTTGGCTGCATTCGAGTCTTCAAGACATGTTGAGTACACAACATCATCAAGTAAGTAACTTTAACGCCCGTTACGGTCTCCACTGTAGTGGTCCGCTAGTAAAAACAGTTTTATCAGTCATTATCCCTGGCTAGTGTGACTGAGTGGAGGCGGGGCTAATTTGCATATTCATAGAACTGCGTATAGTAAATGAGGCAAGGGTGTAGAGTTACATTCAAGCTATATTAAGGCATAGGAAAAATCTATTAAATATGTCATTTTAATGATCAAAGATGAGTTTTAAGGGATACGATTTCTGACTAAAGGGGAGTTTAAAATGTAAGCTTTCTTTATTTGTTGCATCAAAACATGAATTGTCTTTTGTTACAGAAAGAGTGCTTGCATTCAAACAAAGTAGAAATAATCATTTCTGTTGCTGGTTTTATCCTCAGAGGAAGATGATGACGATGAGACCGACGAGCTGGATATGAATAACTCCTCCGCCCGTGGAAACTCGGATGAGGACGATGAAAGTGGTCTTTCTAAAAAAGATGTAGGTGTCCTCACATTTTTTTAGCGGCATGTGCAAGGCTCTCGTTGATCTAACGTGCTGTTCTGCTAACTCTTCCCGAATCTTTACTTACAGAAAAACCGCAAGCGCAGGAACAGGAAGAAGAAGAACAAAAAGAAGAGGCAGCAGGAGAAGGAGCAGCAGGAGGAGGAGAAAAAGAAAGAGGAGAGCCGTGACAAGGAGCCCGAGGTGGAGATCGAGTACGTGACGGAGGAGCCTGCGATCTACGACCCAAACTACATCATCTTCAAGAGGATCTTTGAGACGTTCAAGGTCAGAAATGTTTTTCCAAAACTACAAAAATAATGTTTTTTGAAACTCAAGTGCAAAACTTTGTTTGATATGAGAACTTATAATGTGGGGCTGTGCGATTATGACGATATATATCGGATGGAGGAAATAAAAAGTCTATCGTTTCATATTATGTTCTATCGTTTATATCGTGGTGTCGTAAAATACATTGTTTACAGTAATACCTTTTCATCATTTGAGTGACTGATCTTTATACGCCGCCCACCACGAGGAGTGAAGGAGAGCCACAACCAGGAGCTCGTTCCTAAACGAGGACTACATCTGTAGCATGGTCACGCGTTTTTAAGCACTACAGTTCTAAAACAACCGATTTTAAGCCGTTGAAAATCAAACAACAGAGCTATATGTGTGCGCCGTCTCTTTCTGTGTGAGAGGAGCGCTTTTTCTTTTTCACCGACTTTGAACAATTACATAAACACACTTGTATGCGTCAGAATCCCCGTCTTTGCAAGTATCCTCAAACACAGCGATTTAGGTCTTAAGAGCGAGTAAACGGCAGAAAGAGAAAACGCAACGTAACAGTGTATTAGATCCAGACTTCGGTCTTAAAGGGGAAGCGTTCCAATATTCATTCATGTTAATCATAACACACTGTTCTCTCACTGCTCTCGACTAAATCACTTTTGTGACTTTAATGAGAATAAATAACAATAATAATGATATATTTATAATATGTATAGAATCTATACATAATACACGTGTTAATTATATCTATAATAGATATAATTAACACAGTGAAGACTAATTAATTTACACAATGTATGTAGTGTTTCTTATTTATTGTAGTTTTTGTCCTATTGCTTGCAATAAGTTCTTATCCTTATTTCATCACGGACTGTTTATATATCTTCAGTGAGGTTGAGTCTCTCTTTAGGCTTGTATTAGTTTGATATTGACATTGGTGACAAGGATTATGAAAATTATATGGTATCAAAGATTTGTATATAATAAAAACCTTTTCAAAAGAAAAGAAAATCACTATATTGCTATATATTGTTATCATCATATAATATTTGTTATATCGTGATATAAGATTTTGGTCATATCGCCCACCCCTAGTATAAAGAATGAAGCTTGTTTGGGGTTTAATTTCGAACGTTATGATCTGCAGCATAATTCATATTCATCCATCACAGTTTGACATCATCCTGCTTCATTCACCTAGACCGATAATAACTCATATTTTGATGGATGTGGCACTCAATGTGTTTCTATCACAGCTGACAGATGATGTGAAAAATGAGAAGGAAAAGGAGCCGGAGAAGCCTGAGAAGCCCGAAATCCTCTCGTTCAAGAAGAAGGGGTTCGAGCTGGAGAGGAAAGACAGCGATGACAGTGACGAGGTGAGCTGAATCCAGATCTTGTGGTTCCCTGAGGATGTTCCTGTCTAACCCCCGTCCATTTCCTGTTTGACAGGAAACCAAAAAGGACATGTCCAAGTTGTCCAAAAAGAAACTGAGGAGGATGAACCGGCTGACGGTGGCAGAGCTCAAACAGGTAACAAATGTGCCGTTAAAGATATAGATATTTTCTTCATGGGATCAGATTTGGAGAAATGCAGCATTGCATCAGTGTCTCAGCAGTGAATGCTCTGCAGTGAATGGGTGCCGTCAGAATGAGAGTCTAATAAACACATCACAATAATCCACACCACTCCAGTCCATCAGTTAACGTCTGGAGAAGACAAATCCATCATTAAGAGACATGTTTAATTTCAATCTGTTGCTTCAGTTGAGTCCATAATAACTTCATCCAGTGAAAGTCACCTTGTCTGAATCAGGAGAGAAATCTGCACAGATAAAACACCATTTACAAAACAAAACAGCTCTAAACAAATATGTGGGTTGTTTTTGATGTGAGAGGACAACAGGGGATTAATAATGCATCATGGATATTTTGGTCAGAAGTTATAGTTAAAGTTCATATGTCTTAAAGATGGATTTGTTTCTTACAAACACTCATCTTTTCGCTTCTCGAGACATTAACTGATGGACTGGAGTGGTGTGGATTACTGTGATGTGTTTATCAGACTCTCATTCTGACGGCACCCATTCACTGCAGAGCATCCATTGCTGAGACACTGATGCATTTCTCCAAATCTGACGAAGAAACAAAGTACATTATCAGCAAATGTTGGGTTATTTAATCCTTTAATATGTGTAACAATGAAGCCGTCTTCGTCATAATTGTACTTCGCATTCAAGTAACACTTCAGAGTGGAAGCGATTGCTATTTTCAGAACTGATGTCAGGTGAAGCTGAACTTTGTGCTCCTCTGTCTGTCAGCTTGTGGCGCGTCCTGACGTGGTGGAGATGCACGATGTGACGGCGCAGGAGCCCAAGCTGCTGGTCCACCTGAAGGCCGCCAGGAACACGGTGCCCGTGCCACGTCACTGGTGCTTCAAGAGGAAGTACCTGCAGGGCAAGAGAGGCATAGAGAAACCTCCGTTTGAGCTGCCCGAGTTCATCAAGAGAACCGGCATCCAGGAGATGAGAGAAGCCCTGCAGGAGAAGGTGTTCATTACAACAACTAACAAACATGAAGCAGAGCTACTGTTTTCAACATTGATGATAATCACAGATGTTTCTCGAGCAGCATATTATAATGATTTCTGAAGATCATGTGACACTGAAGACTGCAGTAATGATGCTAAAAATACAGCTTTGATCACAGAAATTATATTTTAAAATATATTCAGATAGAAAAAAGATGTGTATTATTTTAAATTGTAATCACATTTTTCAATACTTTCACTGCATTTTTTAATAAATAAATGCAGCTTTGGTGAGCAGAAGAGACGTCTTTTTAAAATAATAACATATATGCATATTTAGCTAATTTTATATGTATTTCTGACACTTATTCATGCAGTTATGTTGTCACATTCTAGTCCTGAGCAAGGTCATAAAACAGTGCGCACGACTTTCCATCGTTTATATTAAACAATATAGTTTGTTTAAAAATGTGTTTGCAGACATTCAGTTCAGTGTTTGGCTCCTGTCATGAGCTCGCGAGGCCTTCAGCGCTGACTCTGATCGGTTCTGTGCTTCAGCGTTCACATGAGTGGCGTTTGTAATAATGAGAATCGGGTTGATGTATTCAGCTTCACTGACGTCTCTGTGTTCCTGCAGGAAGACGCCAAAACCATGAAGACCAAAATGAGGGAGAAAGTTCGGCCCAAGATGGGGAAGATCGACATCGACTACCAGAAGCTGCACGACGCCTTCTTCAAATGGCAGATCAAACCGAAGCTCACGATACACGGGGACCTGTATTATGAGGTGCGCTTGTTACCTGGTGTTTATGATGACACGTCGTGGAGCGTAAGTAACTCTCGTCTGGTGCTTGTGTGTCAGGGTAAAGAGTTCGAGACGCGGCTGAAGGAGAAGAAGCCAGGCGATCTGTCCGGTGAGCTGCGAGTCGCTCTCGGGATGCCCACAGGACCTGTGAGTGCTTCATCCGGCTCTGCTTTACACAACAAAGCCTTTTCCGTTCTGTGAAAGTGCAGGAGAGCTGCTCAGTCTCTGTGTCGTTTTAGCTGTGCTTTGTCTCCGCAGAACTCTCACAAAGTTCCTCCGCCGTGGCTGATCGCCATGCAGAGATACGGACCTCCACCCTCGTACCCAAACCTGAAGATCCCCGGCCTCAACGCCCCCATCCCTGAGGTCAGCCTGAGAAAGGATACTTCTACCAGCAGCACTTTGCATGATTGCTCTTATCTAACTCCAGCTCAATAGATTTATATTGCATAAAGTACATATGATGAATCATTTTATTTATGATCACAATTTCTGCTTTTCTCATTTCGGCATAATCGTCTGCCCACGGTTTATCCTGAAAACATTTCATATTAATTTAACAAGCCTCCACAAACGTTCATGGTGCAGTTGTCAGAATAGAGATGTCTTAAATTAATGCATTTTCTGCTCCATAATAAATTTTATTATAAGGTAATAATATATGTAGGCCTACTGTATGAGTATGTTTACGACTTGCTTAGTTTTAGATTCGGAAATTGTTTGATTATAGTGTATATAGTTTTATTTTTATATATATATATATATATATCAATTTTTATGAATGTTAATATATGTATTCAAGTAATTTTTTAATATTGTATATTTTATGTTTATTTGTGCATTTCTTTGGCTAGAAATTAATTAAATTAAAAGTGATCATTTTAAAGTGCATTAGTCAAAGTGACAAACCGTGTATTTTGCCTGCGACATGCAATGATAATTTGTCACCATTAATACTTCCAGCAGTGATGCGTCGGGCTTTTAAAGGAAGAGACTTTAGTCTGTGATCAGGGCTAAAGTAACGTGTATGAAACAAACGTGCATCGGTGTCCATTAGAGGATCTGTCTTACACGGCTCGTTAGTGTAGCGCTCATGTGAAGCAGTCATATCTTGCTCTCTCTTTCAGGGCTGTTCGTTTGGGTATCATGCGGGCGGTTGGGGTAAACCTCCTGTGGACGAGACGGGCCGACCGCTGTACGGAGACGTGTTCGGGACCAACACCATCGACTTCCTTGTGAGCACACTACCAAATCACGGGCTGAGTATACAGCCATGTTTAACTACTAGAGACTGCACTTTTACTGAACTGTTCTTAGGGGCGGGGGGTGGATTTAAGTATTAACCCTTAATCGCCCCTCAAGTTGACTTTACTCTTAGGCTCTTCAGGGTCATATGGACTACAAACATTTACAGAGCAATTGCATAAGGAAAAAAAAAAATGTTATGATAAACTATATATTGTTTTTTGATTCTCAACTATGCATTTATGCTGTGTTTGTGGATATAAACTATATATTTTTTTTACCTATTTACTGACTCACAATGACTCAACTACGCCATAAAATGGCTTGTGAAAAAATCACTTAAATGATGACCTAAATTAAATCTAAAAGGTTTCTACATATTGGTTGGGGATATAATACTGCCATCTGCAGGTTGGAGGAAAATCAGGAATTACAGATAAAGAAAGAGTGCAATGACCTCATTTATCCAGCAGAGCTCCACAGGACTCATTCATTTCAGTTTCAAGTCCATTTTTCTTCATGTTTCAGCTTCTCCTCGTAACTTTGATATATATTTTGTGAACAGTCTAAATTTTTGTCAAAGGTTAGTTGCTGTTGTCTGGTGTCTTTTGAATTGTCTGCTTTTGCAAATTGTTATATAAATTAGCAGGTGTGTGTGTGTGTGAGGGAACATGCTTGCTCCATGTTGCCTTTGTGTCTTAGTATTAGTCCTTCATTTATGAATGGACATTTTTCAGATTCATGCCAGTTTTGTTGATTTTATTTGCCAATTTCTATAAAAATGCTCTGTTGCTGTCACGTGTGTGTGTGTGTGCGCAAGAGATTGAATGTTCGTTCTAATTTGCATGTGTGCTCTAGATCCAGGCTTTTATAGAAATGTCAAACATTTCAGATTTATACTGGGTTTACTATTTTTTGGACAAATTCATCTAAAAAAATTCTTTTTTTTTACATTGTCCCATTCATTTTCAATGTGAAATTCCCAAGGACCCCAAACGGTGATATATCTTTTACACCCCTTTAGATCAACCAAATCAAGTCAGTTTTTTGTGTGTGTTTTAGATGATTTATTTCATGCCCCTGAGATGAAGGGAACACATTTAAAAATAAAGGAAACGTCTGATGAAGGGTTAAGTCGGTGTCATCGTGAGGAGATCTAATATAACGTCTTCACACACTTCTCATTCCTGCGGCGGTTGACTCTGTTTGTCTGATAATGTTGACAGGCCAAAGCGGAGGAGGAGGAAGTAGATCGAGCCACGTGGGGCGAGCTGGAGGCGTCTGATGAAGAGTCCTCTGAGGAAGAGGAGGAGGAGGAGAGCGAGGAGGAGAAACCAGATGAAACGGGCTTCTTCACACCCGCAGACAGGTGCTGTTCCTCTCAGGCTCTGTCTCTGGTTTGTTTGAGACGCGAGGGCTCACAGATGTCTGTTCTCTCGTTGTTTTGACAGCGGGTTGATCACTCCGGGCGGCTTCTCCTCCGTTCCTGCCGGCATGGAGACTCCGGAGCTCATCGAGCTCAGGAAGAAGAAGATCGAAGAGGCCATGGACGGGTGAGTGTCTGAGCAAACACCAGAGTATTTAAGACTATTCACTTACAATCATCTGCTCATGACGTTACGTTGGGAACTTTTACATCAAATGTGAAAGTTTGCATACTTTTTTAAATATCATATTTGATGCGTAAGGCCTTTATGGCTCATACAGCGATATTTGGAGGGAAAAACTATTTATTTATGATAAAGCTAAGCCAAAAATGTGCAGGTGCTGGTTTTTAAACAGCCAAAAAGTTAAATGAAAGTCTGATATCATGTCATATAATTCAATAATATCTGTATAGCAGTATAACTTGTATAAATATCAGTCGTCACTCTATACGTTTAATTTATGTCTTAGTAAGGTGATATTAATGCTTAGATTTGTAAACAAAGCTGTGGTTTCAAAATTTCAATATCATGCAATACAATACAAGGAGGATTGAGAGACTAAACGTTCCTCAAAAATCATTTGTGACCCTGGAGCACAAAAGCAGTCATAAGCAGCTGGGGTATATTTGTAGCAATAGCCAGAAATACATTATATGGGTCAAAATTATAAATATTTATTTTATGCCAAAAATCATTCGGATATTAAGTAAAGCTCATGCTCCATGAAGATATTTTGTACATTTTTTATCGTAAATACATCAAAACCTAATTATTGATTAGTAATATGCATTGCTAAGAACTTCATTTGAACAACTTTAAAGATGATTTTCTCAATATTTCGATTTGTTTTTTGCACCCTCAGATTCCAGATTTACAAATAGTTGTATCTCAGACAAATATTGTCCAATCATAACAAACCATACATCAATGGAAATATTATTTATTCGCCTTTCATATGATGTATAAATCTCAAATTTGAAAAATTGACCCTTATGACTGCTTTTGTGCTCCAGGGTCACATATTTAATACTCACTGAACAAACAAAATGTGATAATTTGTATCAAGTAAACCTAAGTTGATTCAGTCCAGTTAGTGTTCATCTTGAAATATTACTAACAACATAGTTACTCTTGTTTTGTCTTTATGAAAACCGGTAAAGATTTCACACCGTGAAGGCCGAGCTGTAGATGAACAGTTTTACATTTATACTAAAAGCCTTTAGCTTGATAAAGTCTAAACGATCAATCCGATCGCAGAGGGCATGCAGCAGATCATGCAACGGGTTTTTCAGCCATCTTTTGATCATTTAGAGACCTCATGTCAAGTATGATAGAGTAGCTTTATAGAGTTAATTAGTCCGACAGCACATTGTGTTTATGCTCTTCGTGAGAGCTCTGGCAGGCCTCATACGGCAGTGCTGGCTTGATCGTTCCTCTAGTGTTGCCGGAGACACATTTCTAACCCGTGACATTTGTGCCTGATGTGTTGTAGTGGTCAGAAATGTGGGCTTTTAACATCAGGTTGTGAGTTTGGTGAGCATGGTCTCCTCGAGCACTTCTGATGCAAGCATCTGATGCGTGTGTGTGTGTGTGTGTGTGTGTGTGCGTGTGTGTGTGTGTGTGTCTTCAGAAACGAGACGCCTCAGCTGTTCACGGTGCTGCCGGAGAGGAGGACGGGGCCGGTCGGAGCCGCTATGATGGCATCCACACACATCTACGACATGACTACGGTACGCTGTGTGTCACACAGGGCTGCTCAGCTTCTCAGATCACTTTTGGTGCACGCTTTCATTTTAACATCCATATACATTTAAATAAAAAATCTTGGTTGATTTAAAACAATGCTCATGTGATGCATTAGGGGTGGATTTAATGATTCAATATCAATTCCAGTCCAGTTTAACATCCCATTTATCCACTTTTAGCACGGCATCCAATAATCATACTTTTGATTTGAACCAAAGTCTCAGCTTTCGAATTCTGTCGATTATACCACAAAATACATATAATACATGTGGTTTAGACCGTCTTTAACGTGGCATATTATCTCTTCATCTTTACTGCTAGTTATTACATGAAATAAACACGAGTGAACATCTGAAGATGATCATCAATCAGTGTTTCAGCCGCATAAAGACGTCAATAAAACAGCATTTTCATCAGAAAATCAGTCTATAAACTCATTACTTGAATAGAAAAAAACTTTTTATAAATATATATATATTTTACATTCACTTAACCCGTCAGCGAGTCTTCATAATGTCATGTACATTTGAATAAATCTGTCATGACAACTCATTTTTATGACCGCCAGCATTTAAATGTTTATATGTAAATAAGGAGTTTGAGTAGAATAGTAATCATATAACTCAAAAGTTGATGATAAACTGAATTCTGTGCTATATAAATGCGTTCATGTTAGCATTAGCTGAGAGAAACGTGACGTCACTGATCGACACTACTCAAACCTTTATTAAAATACGTCCTCGGACCACTTTGACCTTATTTGATCCTCTTCAGATGATGACTACTGTGCATCGAAATAGAGCTGCAGCTAACCATTATTTTTACTGTTAATCTATCAATTTATTTTTTCAATCGATTTATTATTTTCTCATCAGTTAATTAATTATTTAGTCAAGCTATCAATAAATAATAACAGTAACTTCTGCTATTAATCTTTTATTTTATTCAAACCTTTTCTCATAATTAATACAAAAATAAATAATAATAACAACAAGAAATAAGAGTAGAAAGAATTACAATAAATAATTAATAAAAATGAAAGAAAATATCAATAAATGAAAAATAAGAGAAAAATAAAAATAATAACAATAAATCATTAATACAAATTTAAGATAAAATATCAATAAATAAAAAATAAGAGAAAAAGAAAAATAACAATAAATCATTAATAAAATTAAAATGAAAGAGAAAATATCAATAAATAAAAAATAAGAGAAAAATAAATATAATAACAATAAATAATTAATAAAATACAAATGAAAGAGAAAATATCAATAAATAAAAAAGAGAGAAAAATAATAACAATAAATCATTAATAAAAAAGAGAGAATTACAGGGCAGTGATAGTCAATATTAATGATGGCTGTATTCTCAGTTCTGTTTGGGACTGACCGCACTTACAGGAGAGAGACTTGAAAGCTTTTATTTATTCAGCAGATTAAAACATCTGCTTGAATACATATCTGTATATGAATGAACCGCTGAAGTCAGCACACGAGCGACAGAATCATAACACCGGGACGTTTGATCACAGCTGACAGCCGTTTTAAAATCAGTGCTCCCTGTCGAGGCTCGTCCTATCATCACACATCAAACTAACAGTGACTTTAAACGCTTTGTTAGCGCGTGCAGAGAGCACGTTTGGTGCGCGTCTCAGCGCTCACGTCCACGGCACTGACGGTGGATCTTAAGATGAACGGGAATCATTTCTCCGTCTCTGTGAGTGCATTAAACCCGTCATGATTATAGGAAACTCGACGTCCCGTGCTGTTCCCTTCATTCAGCGCAGCTTTGAATCCTGACAATGTAAAGGCATCAGTTCAGCTAAATATAGCCGGTTCAAAAACATTGATATAATGTGTCCTCTCTTCAGACCCTACAAGGTACCGCGATCGAATCAGTAAAAGAGCACACACATCTTGGCATTATTGTGGACCACGTATCTTGTAGCTCTCACATTACTCAACTGAAGACAAAATAGAAAATTAAGCTTGGGTTTAATTTAAGGAACAAGTTTTGTTTTTCATTCAATGTACGAAAGGTTACCACTACTTTTCTACCCGTGCTTGACTATGGTGACGTAGTGTATCAGTTCACTCCATCATATCTTCTTTCCGCTTTAGATGCCGTTTAAACAGATTGTAAACCCTCAACTCATCACTGTGTATTATATAACAGAGTAGGTTGTCCTTCTTTGCTTACCAGAAGAAAAGTGCACTGGTGTTTAATTATTTATAAAGCCATTCCTGGGATGTTGTCCTTGTATCTCTGCTGTCTTATAAACCAGAAAGCTGTTGAGAAATACTTCCTTCGCTCACTAAACTATTATACTCTCTCTGATCTGAATTGGGTAAAACGGCTTTTATATACGCAGCTCCGTCTGACTGGAATCATCTGCAATCGAAATTACAAAATTAGCTGTCGTTGGATCATTTCAAAAGAGTTATTCTGCAAATGGAAATTGACTCAACGACTTCTAACTGTTTTAAGTGTCTCTAGTCTGTCTGTGTTGTAATATCTTGTGATGAAACTGATGTATTGCTGTACATTTTGGCCAGAACACTCCTGCAAAAGAGATGTTTAATCTCAGAGAGTCTCTTCTGGTTAAATAAACACATGGTTCTGACAGTCGTTTAATAATAGAACGCTCTATAAAGTGAAGTGTTGCCATGCTAGCGTTTAACTTCTGCTCTGGAGTCTAGTTTGTGTTAAACATGGCAGTAAAACAGTCTTAAGTAGGGGTAACTGCAGGCTTGCGTAATGGATGCTAATCGACCTAATCGATGACGCCGACGAATCACTGCAGCCCTACATCTAAACGAATCCATATCAAACCAGACTTTAATCGAATCATGAAATATTTCAATATCCAGCCCTGTTATGATCTTTGTTCCATTTTATATATTCAGAAACAAAAGCAGGTGCATTAATAAACCTGAGATGAACCGGTGTTTGTGTTTTATAATCATCATTTCACCTCCGCATCCGCCTCGTATCCCAGAGTTCTCTGTGTCCGGTTGATTTCAGTGATCGATGGCAGGAGCGCCGACTTCAGACCCCTCACAGCATCACATATAAATCACTCATACAGCATAAAGTGACCGCGAGAGATAAACGAGCACAGCTGGGCGGAGGAAATGCCATCTACACACCGTTTATATCACTGCAGATTAGTGATCGTCTGATATTGATTTTTTATAACCGATACCGATTATTTGTACGTTTATGTACCCGATAACCGATATTCAGAACCGATATTTATTTACTGTCATAAAGTAAGTCCATTCTTCACTTTCAGTCGTCTTAACAACAACAAACAACTGTTGAAAATTAACATTCTTTCATGTAAAAGTTTCTTCAAATTACAACAATAAAAAAAAAATTATGAAAAGCATCATCAGCAACACTGATATTAACAATAAGCAAAATAATGTCTAATGTATTCAAATGGAGAAAATAAAGGACAGAAGTCATATAAATTCATTTTAAACTACAGTTTTAGGTTTAAACGCTGTTTAATAGACTATGTGAAGAATAATTCACTGAATAATATTCTCTGGAATATTGAAATATAACAAACAAAACATCGTATTTTATTGCATTTCTCAACTGTTTTATCAGAATTATTAAAATGTTTTTGTCTAAATTATGAAAACTGCTGACAGCACGGTTTATCTATTTACACAGAACTATACTCAAACTGCGATCGCTTGCGGAGATAATAAATCATTAATTTAGATAGAGATGTATTTATTTAGATGTTTATTGGTGAAATAATGGTTCTATAGTAAATGTTAATATAGTTTAGTGTGTTTCAAACGAGTGAATCTTGTATAAAGTTACATGCGGTGGTCGTGCTGGAGCTTCTCCTGAGTGAACAGTGTGTGTGTGTGTGTGTGTGTGTGTGTGTGTCCACTGCTCCAGGTGTGTGTGTGTGTGTGTGTGTGTGTCCACTGCTCAAGGTGTGGGTGTATGTCCACTGTGTCCAATTGTGTATGTGACAAAAACAACAAAAATATCGGTTATCTTTTTTTTTTTTCAAAACTGATATCCGATTATGGTAAAATGCTTAAATATCGGGAAAAATATTGGTAAACCAATATATTGGTAGATCTCTGCTGCAGATGTGCTCATGTTTACTGTGCTTCCCCTCGTGCGCTTCCTGTAGACGGTGACCAGCCGTAAGGTGGGCGGAGTCTCGGGGATGGGCGGAGACTCTCAGGGGGTGGAGGTGGCTCTGGCGCCGGAGGAGCTGGAGCTCGACCCCATGGCCATGACGCAGAAGTACGAGGAGCACGTCCGAGAGCAGCAGGTGGAGAAGGAGGACTTCAGCGACATGGTGGCCGAGCACGCCGCCAAACAGAAGGTGAGTTACACAATACATAACCCTTCTGATCATATATCTAGACGCGAGGAACTTATATCTTGGGTTAGTGCAGTCATTTAAGCTTATTTTTAAGCTCCGTTTTCATTTTATCCTCCACATTTCCATTATTGTTTCACGTAATGGATGTCTTATGAGTTTGTTCATGATCATTCTCATTAAACGGCTTTAAATATCATTCATTATTATGATACTCCTTTGTTAGTTGCTGAGGACAAAAGCATCTGCAAAATATAGAAATAGAAACAAAATCAGCCAATTAAATGAATGATTATTCTGCCATGATGTACCTTTTATTTCACTTTTATACTTTTTGTATAATTGTATTTTCCAAACATATTTATGCGTATTACATATATTTTATGTACTCACTCTCACACACACACTCACACACACACACGGACACACACACACACGGACACACACACACTCTCACTCACACTCACTCTCACACACACACTCACACATACACACACACACACACACACACACACACACACTCACTCTCACACACAAACTCTCACACACAAACACACACTCACTCACACATTCTCTCTCACACACACAAACACACACTCACTCACACATTCTCTCTCACACACACTCACTCACTCACTCACTCACACACACATTCTCTCTCACACACGCTCACTCACTCACTCACTCACACATTCTCTCACACACAAACACACACTCACTCACACATTCTCTCACACACACACACACACACTCACTCACTCACATTCTCTCACACACTCACACTCACTCTCACACACACACTCACACATACACACACACACACACACACACTCACTCTCACACACAAACTCTCACACACAAACACACACTCACTCACACATTCTCTCTCACACACACAAACACACACTCACTGACACATTCTCTCTCACACACACACACACTCACTCACTCACATTCTCTCACACACACACACTCACTCACTCACATTCTCTCACACACACACACACGCTCACTCACACATTCTCTCACACACACACACGCTCACTCACTCACTCACACATTCTCTCTCACACACACACACACACACACTCACTCACTCACATTCTCTCACACACACACACACGCTCACTCACACATTCTCTCACACACACACACGCTCACTTATGAGGCGCCGCCTAGGATTTAAATCAAACTTCGCTTATCAACACACAACAAACACGTGCATATACACCTATAAACACTCGCACATACATATAAACTTCCATGCATATACACCTATAAACACTCGCACATACATATACACTTCTAAACACTCGCACATACATATAAACTTCCATGCATATACACCTATAAACACGCGCACATACATATAAACTCGCTGCACGCATACACACCCATAAATGCTTCAGCTGAGTATATACGTGTATGCAAGTGATTTCATATGTAGATGTGCGTGAACTTTTCAGTGTAAACGGAAGGCATTTCAGTGTAAACGGAAGGCATTTCAGTGTAAACGGAAGGCATTTCAGTGTAAAAGGAAGGCATTTCAGTGTAAAAGGAAGCAGCGGCACTTCCGGCGGCATCTCCAGATGCCGGGACATTTGAAAATTGAAAATTCTTAACGTGGCTTAATGCATTAAAACAGTGTTTTTAAAAGACCAAACCCAATAAACACATTATTAATAAAGCATACGATGTATAGACAAGCAGATCCAGAATAAGAACGTAATGCGTTTAATTACGCGTAAAGCTTAAGGAATACGCTAACCTGGCTTGCAACGTTATGTGGGTGTCGGAAGCTAAATAAATGGGGTCCTTCCCCAGAAACAAACAATACTGGAGTATTTTACATTTTCTGTAGTCTGGTGCCTTTTAAAGAACGTGTCTATTCACACAAAGTGTAAATAGTCCGCCTTGTTTTACAGGTGTTATTTACTTTTGTCCACTAATTTTAAAAATAACAAAAACATGGCTAGTTCTATGAGTTTTCAATGGCGTAAGAGGTAAAACATGAACCATCAGTCTTAGTAACGCGAGAGACCCGAGTTCGCGTCCGCCTTTTTCCGAAATCATTCTCCCTCACATCTCTTATTATATTGGAAAGACAGTTGTTTTCAATAAAAAGTAAAATAAATAATCGAAAAGTTTAAATAAAGTATCGGGTAGGAGTGTATCGGAGCAGCAGGTACGCTCAATTGTTTACTTTGCTGTTTCATTTCTATGGATGGACTCTGAATGAGCCAAGTGCAATAGATTTGAGGAAGCAGCAGTGTGGAAGCTGTAGCTAAATGAAGTTTAATTTATTCATTTATCATTCGTCATGTCGTGTGGAATTGATTTGAATGACAGCGTTCTGAAAAGTGCACATACATGAACGAGAGACGGTAAAAGTGGATCTCAAAAAGTCCAATAATATTCCTGTCCCACCCACACAATGGTTCCGACGCCCAAACGACATTATTATTAAAATACTATACTAAATAGGCCTACATACTATGTACAGTACATGATTATTTATTATTAATAACGTTTTTATTGCGTTTCGTATTTTAAAAACACTGTTTTAATGCATTAAGCCACGTTAAGCGTTTTAAAGTTTCCGAGCATCTGGAGATTTGCCTAGTGGGCAAACTGACTGAATGTATTTGAATATATTTGCCAATATCTCGCTTTAAACAATACTTCCAATATTTCCCTTACTGTACGTACAGTAAGCCTACACAAGAATTTTACATGAAAAATTGGATTTACATACAGAAATGTGTTATTTAAATAATTGTGTACTGTTGTGTACATCTCTATGAAGGGATATATAGGCAAACAACTCACTGTAAATCACTATAAAAGTAATACAAGCTTTACAGTTTGAAAATGTGTTATTTTAAAAGTATTTTGAAATAAAATACATCGGACATTTTAACCCAGTCGGTGGAATTGTCAGACGGTCCCTTAACCATCGAGCACAATATGCTTCAACATTTTCTCCAGTTTTAATTTACTGCTACAATACACGTTTAAAAAATAAATATGCCACAACTTTATTTCGACATCATTTTTTTTTAAACCACCAAACTCAATAAACACATTATTACTAAATCATGCTATACTGTACATAGTTTGATCTTATAATGCGTTTATTGGGTTTGGTCTTTTAAAAACACTGTTTTAATGCATTAAGCCACGTTAAGAATTTTCAATTTTCAAATGTCCCGGCATCTCCATCTCCGGAAGTGCCGCTGCTTCCTTTTACACTGAAATGCCTTCCGTTTACACTGAAATGCCTTCCGTTTACACTGAAAAGTTCACGCACATCTACATATGAAATCACTTGCATACACGTATATACTCAGCTGAAGCATTTATGGGTGTGTATGCGTGCAGCGAGTTTATATGTATGTGCGCGTGTTTATAGGTGTATATGCATGGAAGTTTATATGTATGTGCGAGTGGTTATATGTGTATATGCATGGAAGTTTATATGTATGTGCGAGTGTTTATATGTGTATATGCATGGAAGTTTATATGTATGTGCGAGTGTTTATAGGTGTATATGCATGGAAGTTTATATGTATGTGCGAGTGTTTATAGGTGTATATGCATGGAAGTTTATATGTATGTGCGAGTGTTTATATGTGTATATGCATGGAAGTTTATATGTATGTGCGCGTGTTTATAGGTGTATATGCATGGAAGTTTATATGTATATGCGCGAGTGTTTATATGTGTATATGCATGGAAGTTTATATGTATGTGCGAGTGTTTATATGTGTATATGCATGGAAGTTTATATGTATGTGCGCGTGTTTATAGGTGTATATGCATGGAAGTTTATATGTATGTGCGAGTGTTTATAGGTGTATATGTATGTGCGAGTGTTTAGAAGTGTATATGCATGGAAGTTTATATGTATGTGCGCGTGTTTATAGGTGTATATGCATGGAAGTTTATATGTATGTGCGAGTGTTTATAGGTGTATATGTATGTGCGAGTGTTTAGAAGTGTATATGCATGGAAGTTTATATGTATGTGCGCGTGTTTATAGGTGTATATGCATGGAAGTTTATATGTATGCGCGAGTGTTTATAGGTGTATATGCATGGAAGTTTATATTAGGGATGCACCGGTTGACCGGCCAAAGATCGGAACCGGCCGGTTTTTGCTTATAATGCGCGATCGGCAACCGGCCGGTTTTTGTCTTTTTTTCGGCCGATTTTTCCGAAAGTGCGAACATGTAATTTGTGTGGAAGACATTCGGCAGGAGCACAACAAACACAGAAAAACAGATACAATGAAGCGAACAGCCGTTGGTGTAACGTTACTGGCACACAAATAAGAGCCGCTTTCCTTTGCTGCTCTAGCTGAAGTTGCTGAAGTTGCTTGAAGTTCATTCATTTTGAACGAATCTTTAATGAGACTCGAGAAGAACGAGTCGTTTCGGGGAGTGATTCGTTCAGTCACGCATGCGCACCATCCTAAAGGTTCTGTGCTGGAATTAGTTCACCTGTTTCGAGTCTTCGGGTTTTTCGAGTCGTTCGTTCATCGCGTGACTAATGCAGTATGAGCCGGAAAGATAATTGATTAGTTCACTTTTTGAGTCTTCGGGTTTTTCGAGTCGTTCGTTCATCTTAAACGAGACTCAAAGGTCCGAGTCGGTAAAATGATCCGAACTTCCCATCACTAGAATTTGCGCGAGCGTATCTGTCCACGCCCTGCACAAGAATAGACCGTGAACAGTTGTTCAGCGCAGCTTCTCACGTGTTGGATGAGAAAAGAAACAGACCAACTTGCGACAAAGCTGAAATGCTACTTTTTGTAAAGAATAAAACGTTCAAACGTATAAACGTCAGTTCTGTACAAGATTATTATTTTTATTTTGCCTTAAAATTACATTGACTTAATTCGATTTAACAAGCACGAGCTGTAGCATCTTTGTTTTTGCTCGTTGCACTAAACATTATTTGATTTAACATTTTGGAATAATTTATTTATATAGCCTACTTTGGTTTTATTTAGTTTCACTGGTAAATACCTTTTTTTCTTTACACCAATTTTAAAAATGACAACAAATGTTGATTAAGTAACATCTTTGTTTGGACTGTTGAATGTGTGTTGGTTGTGTTGTTTAGATTGTAACTATGCAAATGTTGCCTTTAATTTCACATGGTTACTAATGTTTTCATTTAAGGCCAGTTTTATGTAGTTTCAACCCAATTTAAAAACCATCTTGGTCCATCTTCAACTGGGGTTGACCAGTTGAACATGAGAGGCAGAATTTGTAAAGATGCTTGTTTGTTTTTTCTAATAAAATATATTGATAGGCATTTAAAATTAGTTTAATATGCTATATCCATTAAAATAAATGGATTATAATGCAAGTTACTAAAGGCTCTGTGTTACCAGATTACAAATACATTAACACCAGAGACAGTAACACCACATACAAATCAGCTTAGACTTTTCTAAAATGGAGGCTACCATCATGATGATTTCAAGATCAGGGGACATTTTGGAAATATCAACAAGAAGTATGTATTTATATATTTTTTTATCAAAATATGCCAGATCTGCAAGTTATCAACATAACACCACATACACTAATGACAACACATGAAATTGTCAGAGATTTAGCTAACTTCAAAATGTATAAGAAAGAATGTACTCCCCATGCACCCCTCAGATCAACCAGCACCTGAAGTGACCGTTACACACAGGAAGTAGTCCAAATAGAATTCTCCCTTTTCTTAAAGGGGTGACATCCATTGTTGAAACACCACAGACATGAATTTGGGGGGCAACTTTTTTCTTAAATATATATATTTTTTAAACAATTAAATATTATACATGTAAAATAAAATCTATATTCACTATATAACCACTTTATTTGTGTTAGAATCTTTCATTATTTCTTGTTGGTTGCTTAAAGGGAAAAAAAATCGGTATCGGAATCGGAATCGGCCAGTTTGCTCTAAAAAAATCGGTATCGGAATCGGCCACGAAAAATCATGATCGGTGCATCACTAGTTTATATGTATGTGCGAGTGTTTATATGTGTATATGCATGGAAGTGTATATGTATGTGCGCGTGTTTATAGGTGTATATGCATGGAAGTGTATATGTATGTGCGAGTGTTTAGAAGTGTATATGTATGTGCGAGTGTTTAGAAGTGTATATGCATGGAAGTTTATATGTATGTGCGAGTGTTTATAGGTGTATATGCACGTGTTTTTTGTGTGTTGATAAGCGAAGTTTGATTTAAATCCTAGGCGGCGCCTCATACTCACTCACTCACTCACACATTCTCTCACACACAAACACACACTCACTCACACATTCTCTCACACACACACACACACACTCACTCTCACACACTCACTCACACATTCTCTCTCACACACACACACACACACTCACTCACTCACTCACACATTCTCTCACACACAAACACACACTCACTCACACATTCTCTCACACACACACACACACACTCACACACTCACTCTCACACACTCACTCACACATTCTCTCTCACACACAAACACTCACTCACACATTCTCTCACACACACACACACACGCTCACTCACTCACTCACACATTCTCTCTCACACACACACGCTCACTCACTCACTCACACATTCTCTCTCACACTCACACACACACACACACACTCACTCACACACTGCAAATTTATTTTAGCATATATGCACAATTGACTGTATACACAATTTATAAATATATTTGTATCATACACAATATAATTCTATTTTTATAATAGTTTTTATTATTTAAAAATATATATTTGTACATTTATACATTTGTACTTTTTTATAATTCTCTTTTTATTTTGTCATCACAATGTTGCTTAATTGTCTTGAAAATCACATCATTCTATAATTCTAAATGATTTTAATTGTTTTTATTTCATCTAAATATGACCTCTACATGTTTTTGAAATGCTTTGCGAAGGATGCTATCATAAAACATAATGAGAGGATGCTATAATAATAACTTAAAATGATTAAAAATATGAATTTCTGCACTAAATGGGGTGCAATAAAATCTATTTTCTAGTAAAGCGGTTTAAATGAGAGAAACGACGGGGTTTTGAGCATCATCTTTGTAAACGGTTAGTGTGTTTTCACCAGTGTCTCCTGAAACATTGTTCTTCTGTCTTCCTCGCAGCAAAAGAAGCGCAAGGCGCAGCCGCAGGACTCGCGCTCTGGAGCCAAGAAATACAAGGAGTTCAAGTTCTAGCCCTGCGGGACGTCCCGTCTGCCCGTCTCATCCTTCAGTTCTTCCTTTTTAAAACTGCTGATGTCGTGTAGAAGCACCCTTGTGTTTGTGCGTCACGTGACAGTGAGCCGCGTTTTTCATTTATGCTCCATGTTTTTGTAAATAAAATACCAGTCCATAACAAACTGATGTTAGTGTTTT
>CM049867.1:46155093-46162593 GCA_027474115.1 Schizopygopsis malacanthus | reverse complement strand
ATAATTTCAACTTTTATCTCATAATTTTGAATTTATATCTCATAACTTCAACATTTATCTCATAATTTTGACTTTATATCTCATAATTTCAACTTTTATCTAAAAATGTTGACTTTATATCTCATAATTCAACTTTGATCTCATAATTTTGAATTTATATCTCATAACTTCAACATTTATCTCATAATTTTGACTTTATATCTCATAATTTCAACTTTTATCTCATAATTTTGAATTTATATCTCATAACTTCAACATTTATCTCATAATTTTGACTTTATATCTCATAATTTCAACTTTTATCTCATAATTTTGAATTTATATCTCATAACTTCAACATTTATCTCCTAATTTTGACTTTATATCTCATAATTAAACTTTTATCTCATAATTTTGACTTTATATCATATAATTCAACTTTTATCTCATAATTTTGACTTTATTTCTCAATTTAAACTTGTATCTCATCATTTTGACTTTTTACGTCAAATTAATAATTTCCCAAAGCACAATTTGTGGCAAAATGTCAGCTATATGACACAGTGACTCAAATCCACTGAAAGAATATGTGATCTCTAAATAATTCAGACTGGGCCAGGGTTGTGTTTGAGACAGATATGAAGGTATGATATTTACTGTATATGTGACATCCATAAATCCACCAGACGTGTGACGATGAGTCGTGGCAGTGCTAAACCCTCCTGTTGTCCTCAGAAACTCACATTTGACCCACATTGAAAACCTCAATAATTGATGACGGTGCGTGTGTCTCTGCTCCTACAGTGCATCATGATGGACAATTTGAACAAAGAAAGCATGGAAGCGTTTTAAGACATCTGGTTGATTTCAGTCACTTTAAGCATTTATAATATTGTGTTTTATATCAGTGTGTTGTGTAATTTGTTATTGAATGGTGAATTTCTCACAGCTAATTTTAGTTCATGTTTATATCATAAATATATCTCCAGTGTTACTGGAACAGTAAATATAATAACACTTTACACATCTATCACCGAATCCATCCACGCGCCTAAAAGTGCTGCTGTGGGGTTAGTTGTGCTGTATTTTAGGAGAAAATTACATTTATTTATTATATTTATAAAGTATATTTTGGATAGGTTCGAATAACAATAAATGTGTTTCATTTATTTATTTATTTATGCTCTCATGCATCTATATATGTAAACATTTCCTGGTAAATATTAACAATTCCTCAAGCCACTAAAATCTTAAATATATATATTGTGATTTGTCTTATTCCGCAGGACAAAACAGTAAAAAAAACTTGTTCTCCCCACCCCTCTCTCTCTCTCTATCTCTCACCCCCCCATCTCTACCCCCCCCCCCCCCCTCAATTTTCAATTTAAGTGTGCTTTATTGGCATGACAAAAACTATACATTTGTATTGCCAAAGCAATTGCAGCTGGGCTGCTCACAAGTAGTGCACATATGAATTAACAGAAATAAAAATAATAACAGTGATAGGAATAAAACAAATATTTAAAACATATTAAGCATTTAGTGCAAAATTAATGTCTAGTGTAAGTATGTGTTAGAAATAAAATTAAATAAGATAAAGTATAAGATTTACAAAGGCAAAATATTCATTTAAGAAATATAATAGAGTAATATGGTATAATATAATCTACATGTACTGGAGACATCAGCTTTCTCTCTCTCTCTCTCTCTCTCTCTCTTCAATTCAATTCAATTCAATGTGTGCTTTATTGGAATGACAATTCTTACAGTGTATTGCCAAAGCATAGTGTTTACAGTAAATATAGAACATATACACATGCAACAAAAACATGCATGCATGCATACATAAAAAAGAAAAGAAAAAAGAAAATGCAAACCAACATTTCAACATGCAACCAACATGCAACTCTCTCTCTCTCTCTCTCTCTCTCTCTCTCTATCTCTCTCTCTCACACACACACACTCTCTCTCTCTCTCTCTCTCTCTCTCTCTCTCTCTCTCACTCGCTCTATCTCTCTCTCTCTCTCTCGGGTTGGTTATGAGAGCTCGTCTTTCACAAGAGGCGTTGCTCTTCGGCAGTGGTGCTGCTCTGCGAGCAAAACATAAATTTCCGCTTCCTGCAGCGATAAACAACTAACGCAACTTGAGAAACATCCGCTGCGACTTTGACGGATGGCGCGTTGAAGAGCAGCGCAGCGCGCGTCGCGATCGTTCTAACCGAGCCTCGGTCCTCGCGGACGGATGATTGTGCCGCAGTAGAGGGTCGGTGCTCCGACAAACGGCCGCTTTATTCCGCTTCTCCTTCATTGTTTTCAAACATAAGGTTCCTCCAGCATGTCGGAGCGGGGAGGGCTCCCGAGGACCGGAGGCGTAGCGTCTCCACAGCCCTCCAAACCGGTGGCGATCACCTCCAATCGGCCGGTGCACATGAACCTGTACGCCACCTGGGAAGTGGACCGGTCGTCGCCGAGCTGCGTGCCGAGGTAAGGCGCCTGTCCGCCGGGGAGGGAAGCAGCGGTGCACCGCCGGATAATGCTCGAGGTTTCCTTGACATGTATCCACATTAAAGACAACACACGGAGTTAAAGCTGGAGGGAATACAATAGTGATTACAGCATATACATAATAAAATTAGCCTGGACAGATTTCAGCATGATATAATACGTGTCGCGGTTTGTGGTGAAAGCGATATGAACAATGATCGCTGGTTTACACGACAACCAGAGCAACTTCTGCTGAACAAAGAGCTGCAGGTGAAATGTTCAGACACGCAGGGCTTCATGTATCGTGCTGCAGTCTGTCAGTGGTCTGGATACTGATACAGGGACTGTTCTGCGTTTCTGGGAAATATCGGACTAATGCAGATGATATTACACTGCAACAAAAATATTTTCTTCCTTTTTGCCTGAATTCTTGAATCAGGATGCATTTATTTGACAAGTAACATTATTTAATATATTATATCTTGTTTTCTGGAAAATAAAGGCCAAAATTTGGTAATTGTTTGCTTAAAACAAGCAAAACTATCTGCCAATGGGGTAAGAAAAATAATCTTAATTCACAGGCTAAGCAATATTATTTATTCTTACCCCATTGGCAGATACTTTTGCAAAAATAAAAATATTTTTTTTTCTGCAGTGTATTAGTTGTAGTTGTAGTAATAATAATAATTATTGTTGTTGTTATTAGAAGTAGTATTATTTCCCCAATTCAAGATTATCTGTATAGCGCTTTTTACGGTACAATCACTGCAAAGCAACTTCGCAGGAAATTAAGTTTATCTAAAATAGATTTATATTGTAGAAACTCAATATAATTAACTTATGGCACATTTGGTTAATTGAGTATAATCGCTGATGGTTGGCCGAGGTCCTCTGGGTTTGTCATCGTCTCTTCTCAGGTGTTCGGTCATCTCAGATCATTTAAGGGTTGGATCCAGACTGAAGCTTGTGCAATTATGGGATGTTAATCCAGAAACATAGAAACAGTAAGACAATTAGCGTAGCAGTTGTTCCATCCAGGAATAACCCTGGATGAAATTATCAGTTTAACCCAAGCTAAAGCATAATAATGTGCGTTTGTTCAGATAGACTGGCAGTACAAGATTGTGAGATGCATTATATGAATGCTTGGCTAAAGAGATGTGTCTTTAATCTAGATTTAAACAGAGAGAGTGTGTCTGAACCCCGAACGTTATCAGGAAGGCTATTCCAGAGTTTAGGAGCCAGATATGAAAAAGTTCTTCCTCCTTTAGTGGACTTTGCTATCCTAGGTACTACCAAGAGTCCAGAGTTTTGTTCCTTAGGGAGCGGGTTGGATTGTAGCGTGATAGAAGATTAGTTAGGTATGCAGGAGCTAAATCATTTAGGGCCTTATAGGCAAGTAATAATATTTTGTAACTGATTTATGCTATTTATCGGTAGAGCCAATATTGATAAACTGCATAAGATGGGTGTGAATATTGGGGAAAATAATTTCCCTTGATGGAGCAATAATCCTAGCGTATCTTTTCATGCGTTGTATTCCATCCTGGGAATGGTCTAAGTGAATGTTTGAAATGCTGGATGTTTGGGAATAGATTGGTGTAGTGCTGGTTTAGTGTCGGGGTTTCGTGCACATTCTACATTGGAAATGGAATGGAATTGGTTTAGGATGCTGCTGTGGTAACCGTTGAGCTTCATGTTTTATATTCCCATCTGCTGTTCTGGAAAACATTCAAGTGTATTGAGTGTACCGATATAGAAGTATTACCCCTAAAATATTACTGGTAGACCCAATATTGACAAAATAAGAACCGATAAAGTTGGATGTAAATATCAGGAAAAAGATCTCATCCTATTTAAAGAGGTTATACCATTCATGCATTGCATTCCATCCTGGATATAGTAAGAGAGGTTTGTTTGTGTCACATTGTTGGGAATATATCGGTGTGACACGTCCTTAGAAATGCTGGTTTAGCACGTGCACAAATCCATGCAT
Organism: Schizopygopsis malacanthus; assembly: GCA_027474115.1. Classification (NCBI taxonomy): domain Eukaryota; kingdom Metazoa; phylum Chordata; class Actinopteri; order Cypriniformes; family Cyprinidae; genus Schizopygopsis; species Schizopygopsis malacanthus. The sequence continues at coordinate 46,158,135 of CM049867.1, read as the reverse complement.
TGTATTCCAGATTGGGATTGGCTTGGGATGCCGCCATTGGGAAATGTAGAGTTTGATGTGTTGTATTGCTGATGCTCTGGAAAATATTGGAGTAAAGGATAGCAAATGACTGATATTATTCTTTTGACCCATATTGAAACATATTTATTTTATTGTTATTACTCCCCAAATGAGTCACTTATTTATAGATCCAATATTAGACAACGGGAATGGCCATTGTAGGGAATCTAATATTGCTGGATGTTGTGAGTATACTGGTGTGAATTGCTGGTTAACTAGGCCTAACTGCTGGGATTCATATGTTGTATATCGGGAACAGTCTTGTGTATATTGGTTGGGATGCTGCCAGGGTAACTGAGGAGCTTCATGCTTTGAATTCCAGTCCGGTGGTCTGGGATATGTTGCAGTTGTGTGGTAGTCCTTGACAAGCTGCTTTAGAATGTGTGGGGCTCATGCATCGTGTTCTAAACTGGGAATGGAATGGAAATGGTTTGGGATGCTGCCATGGTAACTGGTTTCAGGCTTTGTATTACAGCCTGCCTCCAGCGTTGTATTACCCTGAATTTGTGATCAGGTAAACATATATGTGTCAATGTTCAGAACAATCGTTCCTCTTGAAAGCCAATACTCCCTGCTGCCTGTTGTTTTCGCTGGCAGTTAATAATGCTATGATACAGACAACACAGACATGTGAAATGGCTGCCCATCGAAGCTAATTGGTTTATTTGTATTAAATGCGTATTGATGGAGCAATTGGGATAGATCTGGGCTACTCGGCATGGGCTTGTGTTTTGCGTGGCATCACGCTGCTGGTATTGATGGGAAACTCTAAAAATACACCGAAATATTGATCGTCTTGTTGATGTTTCGTGTTTGGCCGGAGCTGATGGCTGTATTCAAAATGTAATACATTAGGGAAAGAGCATGGCGCTCTCCTTACCTCTACTATCATCTTGCTCGGGACTGCTATTACATAGTAATGTGATCTTGTTTTATGTCTAATTCAAGTGGACAATAGCCGTGTAACTCACCCCGGCTGCTTAATTAGAGCTAAAGATGGCACAGTGGGCGGCACAGGGCACCCATGCGGCACGTGTCTGATTTCCGAGGGTTTGTGAGTGTGTAAATGTGTGCATCTCTGAGAGAAAACAAGGAAGAATGGGCAATAATGGGAACTGACAAGCATTAATAGCACAGTAACAGTTCCCGGTTCAAATTGGACATAATGAAACTTAATGACTCCCAGTTCAATGAGTCAGTCAACAATCGCTCCGGGCTGCTTTTCCCAAAAGCATCATAAGCCTAAGTAGATCGTGGAAAACCCACTGGCGCCAATGGTCTCTAAAAACTTACTCGGGCTTCTGAAACCTTTGGATGATGCCGTTCTGACTGATTCAGTGAGTCATTAAACTGATTCAAATCAATAATGACCATTCACTTCACACTGATAAATCCTAACTATGAAGTGTTACCAATTCTATCAGAATAGGAAAGTCCACACCACAAATATGATTACAACACAGAGGAACAATATCGTTATTAGGATCCAGAGTTTAAAGAGCTAGCACATTTAAAGAGATGACGAAACTTCATCACTCATTTAAGATAAACCGAACGTTGTTGTCTGTTGGTTCAAACACTAATAGCTATCCTTAGTTATCGCTCTTGGTCTGCATGGGCCTTAAATCATTTGCACTGATTCGTTTAAAAGAAAATAACCTTCTCACGAGTAATCGATTGGTGGTTTTGACTTCCCTGATTGTGTTGTATGTTTGTTGATGTAACAATGCAGCTGTTGCAAATCTCTCTACTCCAGTTTCTTGTGTAAATTGAACCTGTTATGAATAAAAGCCCTGTCAAACCAAAGACGATAACTATATTAGCACCTACACCAATGCTCAATAACATTGTGTTTATTATAAGCACTCTAAAGTTATGTTATCTGCTGCTTTAAATGCTCAAACTCCTTAAAGACAGATGGATTATGATTGGCTGTCGGTTGTCATTCTTTTTATAAATGTCCTCCTTGGTGAAAATGGGTCTTAAAGGGATCGTTCACTCAAAAATTGCAATTCTATGGGATATGTGACCCTGGAGTAGGGCTGGGCGATATGGCTGAAAACTGTATCACGATATCAGTGTTTCATATCGGTCGATATCGATAATTATTGATATTTTTTATGACCCATTTCAAATAAGGACCAGGAGAAAAATATATTACATTTAAACATTTTTATTTTAAACTTAACCTTCCTCTGATCATAATCCCCTCAGTTATTAAGACAGAAATGTCAACAACCATGGAAAACTCAAATAATCAAAATGTAAACATAAGTCTAAAGTCACAATGAACACTTAACAATTATCTCTTAACATTTGTTGTTGGTTGAATACGGCTGTGCTCCAAAGGGTGAGCGCGGCTAAGGTGGTACATCAAGTTCGTGGTATTACCAGTCTTGGCGGGGACGACGGTCTTGCATAATTTGCAGACGACATTGGTCTGACTACGGTCAGACTTATAATATCCAAAAAAACTGCCATACTGGCGAGCTGACTTTTCCTCTTTTATTTACAATTTCCTCGTTCGCTGCGGCACTCATTTTCTGCTTATGAAAAGGAATCCAGCAGACCAGCACGAGACAACGATATGGCGCAACCAAACATGATACTGTTACATGATTGGCTGTTAGCGTGTCACTCCCTACGTTGCTAGGTTACCAGAGAGCGAGTGCCTTTGTTAATGCAACCAAACTTGCTTCGCAACCTCTGTTTTCTTCCGACGAAGAATACAAAATATCGAACGTTTTATCGAACACATTTTGTATTGATATCGATCACGTGTCTATCGCGATACATATCGTTATCGTTTTATCGCCCAGCCCTACCCTGGAGCACAAATCAGTCATAAGCAGCACGGGTATATTTGTAGCAATAGTATACATTGTATGGGTCAATATGACCAATTTATCTTTTATGCCAAAAATCATTTGGATATTAAGTGAAGATCACGTTCCAAGAAGAACTTTTGTAAATGTTCTACTG
>CM049867.1:46147593-46150093 GCA_027474115.1 Schizopygopsis malacanthus | reverse complement strand
CAGGATTCCCCGAGCTTATTACAGCAGCTTAACTCTGATACGTGAACCGCTTTACTGCACCATTCACTTTCTGTGTGCGTGTGTGCCACTGTTGTAATAACTGTTGCATGCATCTAAACACCTACTGCTGAGAATGAAAGTGAATCACCTCCAGCAGCGTGATGAGGCTCTGACGGGATATCTGTGATTAAGTGTGTTCTGCTGATGAATCACACACACACACACACACACACACACACACACACGCTGCAGACACATGCGCACACGCACACACACACACTGCAGAGACACACTGACACAGACACACGCTGCAGACACACACACACACACACACAAACACAGACACACGCTGCAGACACACACACACACACACACACACACACAAACACAGATACAGATACAGACACACACACAAACACAGACACAGACACACACACATGCTGCAGTGACACACACACACACACACACACACACACGCTGCAGAGACACACTGACACACACACACACACACACACACACACACACATGCTGCAGAGACACACAGACACACACACACACACACACACACGCTGCAGAGACACACTGACACACACACACATGCTGCAGAGACACACTGAGACACACACACACACACACACACACATGCACGCTGCGCTGACACACTGACACACACACACACACACACACATGCTGCAGAGACACACTGACGCACACACACACACACACACGCTGCGCTGACACACTGACACACACACACACACACACACGCACGCTGCGCTGACACACACACACACTGCGCTGACACACTGACACAGTCACAGCTCCGGCACATGACTGAAGATCGCACACGCTCCGGGACGGATGGATGATATTCTCATTCAGTTCTGCCTCAGATGCTTCTGATTGGTCAAATCTCTCCAGCTATGCTTGATACAGTAAATCTGTCCTCACAGACTCCTACAGGCGTGTGCGTCAATCTCAAACACCAGTGTGTCTGTTGTTCAAAATCTCAAGACTGCCTAATTAGGACTTTGTTGGAACTGGATTATAACCAGAATCACCTGTGTTATTTATGTAGCATTATAGTATTCATGAGAATATTACAAATTCTCATTAATGTACTAAAACCTTATTCCCATCTAGACATTACATTTTTATAATATTAAAATAAACAAATGAAATTACAAATGGACAAATTGTTAAAATATTATTCAAAAGACAATTTTGTATATTTTACATTGTCAAAAGTTAGTACAAACATCTGATTATCATGCCAAATAAGCTAATATTTGTCATGCCATTATGAATATGATATGAGAATATTCAAATTCCTGTTACAGTACTGTGAGAATCTCATTCCTGTCTGGACAACAGATTGTATTTAATATTAAAGCGAACAAATGGACCAATAATAATTCCCATTGCATTCCTGTCATACATGACCCTCAGGAACTTGTGAGTCACAGGAAATGACATCATCATCATCATCCTCTGGCGATGATGTCATCACTCTGATTACCTGTCAGTAATTGTGTTGTCTTTCATATTAGAATGCTTTAGTGTGTGTGTGTATGTGTGTGCGTGCATAAGTGTGTGTGTGTGTGTGTGTGTGTGTCACAGCTAGTGTCAGTTTATTAATCCCGTTAAAGTGATCAGTGTTTAACTGGTTGTGTAACCGGATGAACAAACTGATGGCTGTCTTAATTCACATACCTCCTTAGGGCTGGGCGATAGGAGCAAAAATTCATATCTTGGCTAATATGCGGTACATATTTCGGTATTGTGTATTTGGATTAAACAAATAAAGTGAATGTTACCATAGGCATATATTATGTGCAATAAAGGGTTAAAATCACATTACATTGTAATATAAAAACAAAAACAATGCTTTTAAAGCAGAAGTAAAATGTATTAAACTAAAAATGAAAAAAATTAAAAAGCACAATTTATTTGAGTAAAAGGCGTTTTGATTGCCCCATAACACTTTACAGTGAGTGCTATCACACAAGTACAATTCTACAAATGTCACATTTATGTGTGTGTGTCACAGAGAGACACACACACACACACATATCCAACTACAAACATTTCAGCAAAATGTATATTTTAGTTATTGAGCTCTGTCTGTTTGGCGCGCGTGCGCACGGCGGAGCGCGTTCACAACCGAGTCTGTGGAGTTTAGCAGAGAATCACAAAGCAGAAGCTCATGCACTTCTGACAGCAACATGGACATATTTCCATGCTTTCTAGCATTTACAGATGAGAATAAAGCGGTGAAATATAAGTTATGCATTTAGGAAAAGAGCACATAGCTCAAAACAGCTCGGTCAGCGGCACACGCAGCCTTTCTGTCAGAGCCGCTTTACACTCAAACTATAAACTATAGACTACTTAACCTACTGAGTTATTAAAGCCCTTCATATAAAGCTTGTCACGTGTTTAGAGCAGTGTATTATGCAGCAGTTCAGTCTGTGTCCTCCTCCCTGTAGATACTATTTCG
>CM049867.1:46125093-46142593 GCA_027474115.1 Schizopygopsis malacanthus | reverse complement strand
ATCTCAGACCTGTCCTGAGCGTTAGCTGATGAGGGGCCAGGCTTCACAATGCAGCCTCATCAGCTGTAATTCTCCATCAGGAGGGATTCTGCCGGCTGTTTAGTGTGCAGATGTGTAGTATATTCTCCGATCAGCCTGTCAGCACATGACGTGACACAGAGAGACAGGAAGAGGAAATGGCAAAATGAGTGACAGATTCATTAGAAGCTTAATCTTCCGTGACATCACATCCTGTTCACTGCCTGATGTTAAAATATTGCTGTTGACTTCATTTTATTATTTATTATTTATTGTCTGTCTGTGGGTGTGTGTGTGTGTGTGTGGGTGTGTGTGTGTGTGTCTGTCTGTGTGGGTGGGGGTGGCACCAGCCCAGTGCTAATGAGAGGGAGCTGGATCAATTCGCTCTGCATTAAAAAAAGAAATTGATCACACACACACACACACACACACAATGGGTTTGGCTCAGTCTGAGTAACACAATTTTCCCTTTGCTGTGTCACCAGTACCTTCATATTGATCCTAAATCAATACCAAAGGCGCCGATCACCCAAAAATGAAAATCCTATCATCATTTACTTATTTTAATGTCCTTTCAAACCTGCATGACTTTCTTTTGCGGAAGACAAAAGATATTTTGAAGGCTCCAAACAACACCAAAGCCCACCGAACATAAAACAAGGCAACGTTTACAGTGTGCATTTGCACGGTCCACGCGATTGGCCCAACAGAGGTATCCAATCAATGGTTTCCTGCGTGTTCGGTCTTTTCAGTGCACAAAGTTCTTTCATTTAAGCTAAATTAAGATCTATAGATATATCTATCATTAATGAATGAATGATGTCGCTCAGGGTGCCTCACGTCGGCCGTTTTACGCGGGCACCACGATCACAAACTCACCAGTCTGAGCATTAGCCAGAGGTTATGAATAATACCATTTAAAGTGCCCTTATTATGTATTTTTGAAAATGATCTGTGTAACACAGCTCTAAGTGGATGAAAACATCCTGTAAAGAGTTAAATCTGAAAGTGCACCATGTATAAAGTTATTATCAAAAGAAAGAGTCGACTCTGAATCATTGAAACGAGTCGTTTTTAAAACCAATCCCTGTTTGACGTCAACATGAAACATTAGCATATTGGCCGCCCACTTGTTGCGCGCGCACATCTGGGAAAACTTTATTGCAATGCAAAACCAAAATTCATTCTTTGCTACTAGGTGCCGCTTTTGGAGCGGTTTCCCCGGTAACGCTGTACACAAAGCAGCACTGCGCTCACAAACACTGCTTTATCAGGCGCGACGACCGATCGACCAATCACAGCAGATTAGTGTCACGCGAAGGAGGGGTTTGGAAAAATGAATAGTTTGGGAGTCATTGAGCAAGTAAGGTCAAATAAATGCATATTATAAGTAGGGTTGGGTACCGAAACCCGGTACTAATATGGCACCGGTACCTATGGAACTGGTATGTACCGAACCGAATCAGAACGCAGATTTCGGTGCCTCATTTCGGTGCCATACCTGAGCGATCGGTTGAAATATTTGTCCTTTGTTTCTCCGAAACGGATGGAAGAAGCACCGTACGTGAAAAATAATTTCCCTTAAATCCTTGTAGTAACGCGAGTGTGCGGTTTTCACATTCAGACTTAAAAGCACAACTCGGGAAATGAGAGTATCTGAGGAGCGCGTGAATGCAGCGATTACACTTACTCTGACGACCTTCCCTTAACGAGCTAAGCTACTACTACTCCATGGGCTACTAATACATCGATTAGCAATGGATTATACATATACTTAATTATTATGAAAATACCAGAGATGGATTGAATAACGCATTAAACTATACATGGTCGTAGTCGAGTGTTTATTGTATTTATTTTATCTTCTATCTTCATTCTTTATCATTCAAATCACAGCTGTTGATTTGTTTCTATCTTCTGTTTACTCAGTTACAGCAATAGCAATGACTTTATCCATATCACCGGAGCTTTATGAGTTCTGCTGCTTCTGTGACTGGATCTGTGGGTTTTCTGTGCGAGGCGCCCTCTAGTGTCCAGTATGAATGAAAAACACATCACCCCCCGGTTTCACAGACAAGGCTTGAGCCTAGTCCTAGACTAAAATGTAACTCTGAGCTGTTTCAACTAAAATAAACTTGCACTGACTGATCTTAAAATATATCAGTGCCTTTGTTTTGTCTCAAGATGCACCCCTTTTTTCTAAGCATGTTTATAAAAATTACTTAAATGTCCTAATTGAGCTATGATCTAATCCTGGTTTAGTCTAAGCCCTGTCTGTGAAACCGGGCCCATGTGTTTAGTGCTAATGGCCAATCCAATTATTAACAGGTAGTTTTTTATTTTCAGAAGTATCGGTTCAGGCACCGTTTAGGCACCAGGACTGTTTTAAAAGTATCGATTTGGCACCGGTATCGAAAAAACCCCAAACAAACGATACCCAACCCTAATTATAAGATAATGAAAGTGTTTTTTGACCTTACATGCATGTCTACTTGTTGTTGGGGACTCCCAAAACCAAAATATGAACCTTTCATTACCCAGAATGGGGCACTTTAATAGGTCGCCCATGCTTTATTCATTTTTTTTGTTCCACAGTAAACAGAAAGTATATGCATACATATTTTCCTGTTTTTTGGTATGTTTATAACTTAATATTTATGTAATTGCGGAAGTTTTCTGTGCTTCTTCTTCCTCTTCCGTCACCATTGAGTCTATGGCAGCCCATAGAACCGCTTGCGGGAGAGTTATGAAATTTGGCACACAGATAGAGGACAGTCTGAACATTACCTACAGCGAATTTAGAGTCTCTAACTCAAACTCTCTAGCGCCACCAACAGGCCAAAGTTGCACTCTTGTTTATGCTAATAACTTTTGAACCATAAGGGCTAGAAACAATTTTATTTATTTAACTAAATTATTTTCTGTGATTACTTGGGTCATGTTGAATCAATCGTAATTTTCTGTAACTAATATTTTTCTGCCATTTTGCATTTTCTGGGGGGGGGGGGACTAAACTATTTTCGAACTCATCCTAGATGTTTTTTCTGATTTTCAGTAAAATCAGCTCCGATCGGTCTGAGCACACATTTTTCACACATTATATTACAAATCTATGTCATGCAATAGCTTGTTCTGATTGAAGTCTCTCATGGTCAGCGTGCTGTGTGTAATCTGGGATGATCTCTGTTACACAATGGGTCATTTTTAGTAATTAGTTGATTTATTAAATTCTGGAATCAATGCATTGAGTATTTTTGTTGTCAGACTGTGGTGCATTGATGCATTTTTGCCTGAACGTTAGCTTTGTTTTGACTCTTCAAGACACAACAGACTCCGTCTGGATCAGCTGAATGAGTCCACGCTAATCACATCTGCTCTCATTTCTAATCAGAAACACTCAGTGTGTGCATGTGTGTGTGCGTGTGTGCGTGTGTGTGTGTGTGTGTGTGTGTGAGAGAGACGACTTGAAAGCTTATATGAATACAATAAAGGTTTGTCTGAGGTTTGATGTAGGTGGGGTATTAGAAGAGAGAAACCGTCATTAGCTCAGCACAAAAACAAAACTCAATGGAAAGTCCCAGTGTACGTGTGTGTGTGTGTGTGTGTGTGTGTGTGTTTAGCATCAGCGGTGGGTTCTGGTCCTGCAGTTTCTCTGTGTCTGTGCGAGTATGTGACCTGCATACTAATGCATACATCACACACTTTCTCATCTGTGAGGCTGATGAGGATAAAGCTTCTCTCTGCTCAGTCAGTTATGTATTTAGATTATACCTGCATGCATATACACTCACCGGCCACTTTATTAGGTACACTTGTTCAACACTTGGTAACACAAATTGTTAATCAGCCAATCACATGGCAGCAACTCAATGCATTTAGGCATCTAGATGTGGTGAAGACGACTCAAACCGAGCATCAGAACGGGGAAGAAAGGGGATTTAAGTGACTCTGAACGTGGAATGGTTGTTGGTGCCAGACGCGCTGATCTGAGTATTTCACAAACTGCTGATCTACTGGGATTTCACACACAACCATCTCTAGGGTTTGGGAATGGTTGAAAAAGAGAAAATTCCAGCAGCACAGTTGTGTGGATGAACATGTCTTGTTGATCAGAGGTCAGAGGAGAATGGACAGACTGGTAGAGATTAGAAAGACAACAGTAACTCAAATAACCACTCGTTACAACCAAGATCTGCAGAATACCATCTCTGAACACACAAAAGACCCTGAAGCAATGGATCCAGCAGCAGAAGACCACACCGGGTGCCGCTCTGTCAGATGAACAGCACACGGAGGATACAATTCACACAGTCACCAAAACTGACAATAGAAGTGTAGAAACGTTGCCGATCTGAAGTCTTGATTTCTGCAGATGGTAGAGTCTTGTAAAGAACATGAAAGCATGGATCATCCTGCCTTGTCTCAACGGTTCAGGCTGGTGGTGGTGTAATGGGGGGTCTTTTCATGGCACACTTCTTTGAACAAATATGATATGATCAGTGTTGTGTAAAGTGTTTTGTCACCAAACGCCTCGCGGAGCTAAACCCTGCCGTTAGCACACACTCACAGGTTAATGCGGTTATCTGTCCAGGCTCCGCGGGATCACGGGGTGAGCCGGGAACATGGGTCGGGGGTTAAACACCAAACGAGATTTCGCTCAGGAGAGAGCTGCTGATGACGTCTCTGTGAGGACGAGTTCAAGAATCGGCTAAAACACATCTCTTCCATCTTTATTTGACCCTCTAGCACTCTCTATTCTTTAAAAAAACTGCTCCTTTTAGACTTGCACTCTATGCATTTACTAACTGCTTGTTTTCTTTAATAAAAACTAACACTATCTTCTCTATTCTTTTGTATTCTATCGGTTTATTTTCTTTAATAAAAACTAACACTATCTTCTCTATTCTATTGTATTCTATCGGTTTGTTTTCTTTAATAAAAACTAACTCTATCTTCTCTATTCTTATTGTATTCTATCGGTTTGTTTTCTTTAATAAAAACTAACACTATCTTCTCTATTCTTTTGTATTCTATCGGTTTATTTTCTTTAATAAAAACTAACACTATCTTCTCTATTCTTTTGTATTCTATCGGTTTGTTTTCTTTAATAAAAACTAACACTATCTTCTCTATTCTATTGTATTCTATCGGTTTGTTTTCTTTAATAAAAACTAACTCTATCTTCTCTATTCTATTGTATTCTATCGGTTTGTTTTCTTTAATAAAAACTAACACTATCTTCTCTATTCTTTTGTATTCTATCGGTTTATTTTCTTTTTGTTAGTGCTGTCAAACGATTAATCGCATCCAAAATAAAAGTTTTTGTTTACATAATATACGTGCGTGCACTGTGTATATTTATTATGTGTATATATAATGACACACAAACAGCATATATTTGGAAAATATTTACATATATTCATATAAATTATATAATATATAAACATAACATTTGTATTAAATATATACATGCATATGTGTGTATTTATATATACATAATAAAAATAAACAGTACATATATTATGTAAAATTTGTAAAACTTTTATTTTGGATGCGATTAATCGTTTGAGAGTACTTGTTTTTATTTATTATATAATAAAAGCCCTTGCTATGTGTACTGCATTCAGCTAACTGAGACTTGTTATAGCGCTTGCATATCATTGCTCTCTTTTGTTGATTTTGATTATGATTTTGATACCATATATTTGTGTAAACTTAAAGTGTGACTGATTACATTTTCAAATAGAGAGTTTAATACCGTTTTTCTCACCCATCCATTGCATATGTGACCCTGGAACACAAAAGCAGTCTTATGTCACTGGGGTATATTTGTACTAATAGCCAAAAATACATTGTATGAGTCCAAATTATAGATTTTTCCTTTATGCAAAAATCATTAGGAAATGAAAGAAACTTAAGTAAAGATCATGCTCCATGAAGATATTTTGTAAATTTGATATTGCAAATATATCACAACTTTTTTTTGATTATTAATATGCATGTCTAAGATCTTAATTTGAACAACTTTAAAGATGATTTTCTCAATATTTAGATATTTTTTGTCCAATCATAACAAATCATACATCAATGGAAAGCTTATTGATGCAGTTTTCATGATTCAAATATGTACCCTTATGACTGTTTTTGTGGTCCAGGGTCACATATAATGAAAGCATGCGAAGTGCATTTCAACGACTGGTGATCTCAGTTCAGCAACACTCGGACACATACTCAATCTTGCCTTGTCTACGTCTCACAGCGATTGGTTGTCGCCTGGCGTTTTTCGCTCAATATTTGTGTAAAGTCGAGGAATTGTTGATGGTCCCAACGCTTTCAATCCCATAATGCACCATCGGAGTGAATTGAAACACTGGCTCTGTGTGATTGTGGACGGCTGGTTGGATCAGCGCTTCAGGACAGCTGCGCCGGGCTGATTAATGGATTGGGCTTTATCCAGTGTGTTTACTTGTGTCTGTATCGGAGCAGAGCTGTTACTGTGACTTCAGGACATCACACCCTGACGGGATTAATGGTCTCTCCGTGTGTTTGCTGGATGAAGCATTCAGGAGGTGGAGAGGAAGCCTGTGTAATTAGGCTGATTTCAGGGCATGTCCGTTACACAAACCCTTCGTTATAACATACTGACAATAAATGTGTAGCCTGAATGCACTGTACGTCACTTTGGATAAAAGCATCTGCTAAATGTGAAATATTACTGTTAGCAAACACTAAAGCACAGCGGGAGAAAACCCTGGAAGAAAACAGTCTGGACATGTTTACTTTTAAAGCACACACTAAATATTTTTTAAAGTTATTTAGTCAAATATTTTCCAAATGTTAAAATATTTTATGTATAAGATGTATATCAGGTATTTGTCAATTTGTATGTATATGTGGCCCTGGAGCACAAAAGCAGTCATAAGGGTCAATTTTTAGAAATTGAGATTTATACATCACCTGAAAGCTTAATAAATAATATTTCCATTGATGTATGGTTTGTTATGATTGGACAATAACATTTGTACTTCTGGAATCTGAGGATGCAAAAAAATCTAAATATTGAGAAAATCATCTTTAAAGTTGTTCAAATGAAGTTCTTAGCAATGCATATTACTAATCAAAAATTACGTTTTGATATATTTATGGTTGGAAATTTACAAAAGTTTTTCATGGAACATGATCTTAATATCCGAATGATTTTTGGCATAAAAGAAAAATCTATAATTGTGACCCATATAATATATTGTTGGCTATTGCTACAAATATACCCCAGCGACTGAAGACTGCTTTTGTGCTCCAGGGTCACATATATGAAAATGAAAGGGTTACATTTATTATTTATAATACACACGTGTTTGTATGTGTAACATTTAAAAAATATCAGATTTGTAAAAAAAAATGTTTTTCTAAAAATGATGTATATGAAATATAACATTGATACAATACACACACAGGCATACATTGTATAACATTACTTATTAATTAGTATCAGACATGTATCAATATTTATTAATACATAAAATTAAAATGTTTACATTTTGTTTTATTTTTATTTATTTATACACGCGTATGTAACATTTAAAAAAAATATATCAGTTTTTTTTTTCTATTTAAATTTTTTGCTAGAAATTATGTATATTAAATAATATAAAATACAAAAAGCCAATACATGAATTATTGTTTATGTACGAGGTGTGTGTATTTTAATGTCTTATATTTTTATATATGCCCACACATTTTTTATCAGATTATTTACATTTCTTCTAAAAAAAATATTCAAATTATTAAAGTAATAATTTATTTTCCCTTACACTTATTTAAAACCATAATATATCAGATTTGTTTTTTAAATACTTTATTAAATACTTATTAATCTAAGGATGCATTGATTCATTAGGACCGTTATTTTGACCCACACACACACACACACACACACACACACACACACACACACACACAAGAGGAATTGAGCAAAACAAAGGCTTGAGTTCTGACGGGAAGAGGTCAGTGAAGGAACAGAGAGTGTGACGGTGTGTGTTGAGGAAGACAACAAAGAGCCAATCAGTGCTCATGGAAAACCTGTGTGTGTGTGTGTGTGTGTGTGTGTGTGTGTGTGTGTGTACACTTATAAATGCGTCCTCCTTGTCAAGGCCGTGTGAGTGTGTGTGAGAGAGAGAGAGAGAGAGTGTGTGTGTGTGTGTGTGTGTGTGTGTGTGTGTGTGTTCACTTATAAATGCGTCTTCCTTGTCAAGGTCAGATGTGTGTACAGGAGTGTGTGTGTTTGTGTGTGTGTGTGTTCACTTATAAATGCGTCCTCCTTGTCAAGGTCGTGTGTGTGTGTGAGAGAGAGAGAGAGAGAGAGTGTGTGTGTGTGTGTGTGTGTGTGTGTGTGTGTGTGTGTGTGTTCACTTATAAACGCGTCCTCCTTGTCAAGGTCAGATGTGTGTACAGGAGTGTGTGTGTCTGTGTGTGTGTGTGTTCACTTATAAATGTGTCCTCCTTGTCAAGGTCGTGTGTGTGTGTGTGTGTTCACTTATAAAGGCGGCCTCCTTGTCAAGGTCGTGTGTGTGTGTGTGTGTGTGTGTGTGTGTGTGTGTGTGTGTTCACTTATAAATGTGTCCTCCTTGTCAAGGTCGTGTGTGTGTGAGAGAGAGAGTGTGTGTGTGTGTGTGTGTGTGTGTGTGTGTGTGTGTGTGTGTGTGTTCACTTATAAATGTGTCCTCCTTGTCAAGGTCATGTGTGTGTGTGAGAGAGAGTGTGTGTGTGTGTGTGTGTGTGTGTGTGTGTGTGTGTTCACTTATAAACGCGTCCTCCTTGTCTAGGTCAGATGTGTGTACACACATTAAGAAGCTCAGGCCTCATTGACTGACTGTTAGCATGTGATCTGTGATATTTCTACAGGAGTATGTTTTTGGCAGATACCTTAAAGAATTATATTGGGTTATTTTCATTCTCAGAAGTTTCACACAGTTTAGAAAGTATAGAATCATTGAATGTTAATAAGAATCAGCAATACTGTTTCCAGATATATATAGAGAAGGGTGGATGATAGATACATAGATACAGTTATTATTATTTATTATATTGTTTATTTGACTATTTATTTATTTACATATTTTATTTTTGTATTATTTATTTACTTATTGACTTTTTGCCTTATTTCTACTTTATTTAGTTTTTGAATTATTTTATTTAATTATGGTAATTTACTTTTTGATTTGTTTACATTCTTAATCATTGTATTTTTATACTTTATTATTACATTTTTTTTTAAATCACATCAGTAATGCATGCTTCATTTATTGATTTATTTATTATTGTTATGTATTTATACGATTTATTTGGACAATTATTAGTTTTTTTCTACTTATTGTATTTATTTATTTAGTTATAGACTAATTTATTTATTTGACTTTTTTACTTATTTATTTACTTATAGACTAATTTATTTACTTGACTTATTGTTGAGTGTTGTATTTGTGTATCTCCTCAGTAATGCGTAAGCTGAATGCTCTCCACTAGAAACCCGAAGTCGTCGTATCTTGACAGCTGTGCAGCTCTTTTGAGTGTTATTTTGAAGATTTCTTGTGAGTGCGTAAACACAAATCCAAGCTTGTCATTTGTTTGTCGGTGAGTTGGTGCTGTTCCTCTGTCACACAGACCTGTGACCAGAGAGGAGGCTGTGATGATGGATGACATGTGTTGTCTGTAGCCGAAGGGAGTTTGACAGACAGCTGTAGATCACCTTTGACCTCTGTGTGTGACAGCAGACACTCAGCCTTCAGAGTCAGAAAATCAACATTCATTCAATACTGTTCAAACGTTTGGAGATGGTTTTTGGTTTTAAGATGAAATTCATACTTTTGTTCAGCAAGGATGTATTAAAATGATCAAAAGTGACAGAGGGACAGAGGGACAGACAGACGGACAGACAGATGGACAGACAGACGGACAGACAGATGGACAGAAAGACGGACAGACAGACAGACGGACAGAGGGACAGATAGACAGACAGATGGACAGACAGACGGACAGACAGACGGACAGACAGACGGACAGACAGAGGAACAGACAGACAGACAGAGGGACAGACGGACAGATAGACAGACAGAGGGACAGACAGACAGACAGACGGATAGACAGACGGATAGTGGAACAGACAGACGGACAGACAGACAGAGGGACAGACAGAGGGACAGACGGACAGATAGACAGATAGAGGAACAGACAGAGGGACAGACAGACGGACAGAGGAACAGACAGAGGGACAGACGGACAGATAGACAGATAGAGGAACAGACAGAGGGACAGATAGACAGATAGAGGAACAGACAGAGGGACAGACAGACGGATAGTGGAACAGACAGACGGACAGACAGATGGACAGAGGAACAGACAGACAGACAGATAGACAGACAGATGGACAGACAGACGGACAGAGGAACAGACAGACAGACAGAGGGACAGACGGACAGATAGACAGACAGAGGGACAGACAGACGGATAGACAGACGGATAGTGGAACAGACAGACGGACAGATAGACAGACAGACAGAGGGACAGACAGAGGGACAGACGGACAGATAGACAGACAGAGGAACAGACAGAGGGACAGACAGACGGACAGACAGACGGACAGACGGATAGACAGACGGATAGTGGAACAGACAGACGGACAGACAGATGGACAGAGGAACAGACAGACAGACAGATAGACAGACAGATGGACAGACAGACGGACAGACAGATGGACAGACAGACGGACAGACAGACAGACAGAGGGACAGATAGACAGACAGAGGGACAGACAGACGGACAGACGGATAGACAGACGGATAGTGGAACAGACAGACGGACAGACAGATGGACAGAGGAACAGACAGACAGACAGATAGACAGACAGATGGACAGACAGACGGACAGACAGATGGACAGACAGACGGACAGACAGACAGACAGAGGGACAGATAGACAGACAGAGGGACAGACGGATAGACAGACAGACAGAGGGACAGACAGAGGGACAGACAGATGGACAGAGGAACAGACAGACAGACAGATAGACAGACAGATGGACAGACAGACGGACAGACAGATGGACAGACAGACGGACAGACAGACAGACAGAGGGACAGATAGACAGACAGAGGGACAGACGGATAGACAGACAGACAGAGGGACAGACAGAGGGACAGACAGACGGACAGAGGAACAGACAGACAGACAGAGGAACAGACAGACGGATAGACAGACAGATAGTGGAACAGACAGAGGGACAGACAGACGGACAGAGGAACAGACAGACGGACAGACGGATAGACAGACAGAGGAACAGACAGACGGATAGTGGAACAGACAGACAGAGGAACAGACAGAGGGACAGATAGATAGACAGAGAGATGGATGGATGGATAGATGGACGGACGGATGGATGGATAGATAGATGTGTTTGTCGTTCATCTGAGCTTTATGAACATCAGCTCTGCTTGCAGTAGCCGTCCATTGAGACTTTATGAGCCCAAGCAGCTTTTATCTCCAGCTTTATGACTAATAATACCTGATTTATGAGAGATAAACTCGTGCTGTAGGTGTGACGTCCTGTAAATGCAAACACACACACACTAGAGCGGTCAGGATCATTTATTATTAATCAAAGAAAGCAGCTCGAGTGTTCGGTCTGATTCGGTCCGTGCTCTTGAGAGTTTGTCCATGTTGTGCAGAAACGCACGTCCATCTGAGAGTCTTTATTTAACAGTTATCATGTTTAATGTAGAGCTCGCGGATGAATATCCTCCAGAGAACCAGAAGGAAAAGCTTAAAATGCCAAATGGCGGCTCTCTGATGTTTACATGCGGCGTGTTCAGATCCAGTGATGATAGTGTAGTGAACTAGAGGGGTGTGTACTAGTGAGTGTTTGATATGGGTTAGCTGGAGTTTACTGTGTGGCTTTTATGATGGTCATTAGTCTCGCTCTCATCCTGCTGTGTGTGTTTGAATGGGAGGCAGATGAAACGTGTTTGTTTTTATCATAATGATAACACTGTCCTGAAGACATGAATAACAATTTGTGTGTGAACTGTCACTTTTACAGGGAATATATATATATGTATGTGTGTGTGTGTACAGTATCTCACAGAAGTAAGTAGTACACCCCTCACATTTTTTGCATATATTTGAATGTGAACAAATGACACTTTGCTACAATCTAAAGTATTGAGTGTACAGCTTGTATAACAGTGTAAATTTACTGTCCCCTCAAAATAACTCAACACACAGCCATTAATGTCTAAACCGCTGGCCACAAAAGTGAGTACACCCCTAAGTGAAAATGTCCAAATTGGGCCCAATTAGCCATTTTCTCTCCCCGGTGTCACGTGACTCGTTAGTATTACACGGTCTCAGGTGTGAATGGGGAGCAGGTGTGTTAGATTTGGTGTTATCACTCTTACTCTCTCATACTGGTCACTGGAAGTTCAACATGGCACCTCATGGCAAACAACTCTCTGAGGATCTGAAACAAAGACTTGTTGCTCTACATAAAGATGGCGTAGGCTACAAGAAGATTGCCAAGACCCTGAAACTGAGCTGCAGCACGGTGGCCAAGACCATACAGCGGTTTAACAGGACAGGTTCCACTCAGAACAGGCCTCGCCATGCTCGGACCAAAGAAGTCGAGTGCACATGCTCAGTTTGGGAATGAGTGCTGCCAGCATTGTTGCAGAGGTTGAAGGGGTGGGGGGTCAGCCTGTCAGTGCTCAGACCATACCCCGCACACTGCATCAAATTGGTCTTCATGGCTGTCGTCCCAGAAGGAAGCCTCTTCTAAAGATGATGCACAAGAAAGCCCGCAAACAGTTTGCTGAAGACAAACAGACTAAGGACATGGATTACTGGAACCATATCCTGTGGTCTGATAAGACCAAGATAAACTTATTTGGTTCAGATGGTGTCAAGCGTGTGTAGCTGCAACCAGGTGAGGAGTACAAAGACAAGTGTGTCTTGCCTACAGTCAAGCATGGTGGTGGGAGTGTCATAGTCTGGGCTGCATGAGTGCTGCTGGCACTGGGGAGCTACAGTTCATTGAGGGAACCATGAATGCCAACATGTACTGTGACATACTGAAGCAGAGCATGATCCCCTCCTTTCAGAGACTGGGCCGCAGGGCAGGATTCCAACATGATAACGACCACTGCCTTGCTAAAGAAGCTGAGGGTAAAGGTGATGGACTGGCCAAGCATGTCTCCAGACCTAAACACTATAGATCATCTGTGGGGATCCTCAAACAGAAGGAAGGTGGAGGAGCGCAAGGTCTCTAACATCCACCAGCTCCGTGATGTTGTCATGGAGGAGTGGAAGAGGACCCAGTGGTAACCTGTGAAGCTCTGGTGAACTCCATGCCCAAGAGGGTTAAGGCAGTGCTGGAAAATAATGGTGGCCTCACAAAATATTGACACTTTGGGCCCAATTTGGACATTTTCACTTAGGGGTGTACTCACTTTTGTGGCCAGCGGTTTAGACATTAATGGCTGTGAGTTGAGTTATTTTGAGGGGACAGTAAATGTACACTGTTATACAACTGTACACTCACTACTTTACATTGTAGCTTCACTGAATTTCTTCAGTGTTGTCACATAAAAATTCATAATAAAATATTTACAAAAATGTGAGGGGTGTACTCACTTCTGTGAGATACTGTATTTGTATATGTATGTATGTAAAGTGAAAGTGACCTGACATACGACCAAGTTTGGTGACCCATACTCGGAATTTGTGCTCTGCAGTTAACCCATCCATAGTGTACACACACAGCAGTGAACACACACACAACGTAAACACAACCAGAAGCTGTGGGCAGCCATCTATGCTGCGGTACCCGGGGAGCAGTTGGGGGTTCGGTGCCTTGCTCAAGGGCACCTCAGTCTTGGTTTTGAGGATGGAGAGAGCGCTGTACATTCACTCCCCCCACCTACAATACCTGCCGGCCCGAGACTCGAAACTGCAACCTTTGGATTATGAGTCCGACTCTCTAACCATTAGCATTAGGCCACGACTTCCCCGTATGTATGTATGTATGAATTTGTATATATGTATGTGTGTGTGTGTGTGTGTGTGTGTGTGTGTGTGTGTGTGTGTGTGTGTACTTATTTAAAATTACATAAAAATAATATTGCATGTTGCTTATATATGAATAAAACACCTCAGTTAATATTTTGTATTAATTTTCACTTTGCTGACATTGTCTTTCTTGCGTGATTCTCTGAGGATTTTTAATCTTTTCTTATGCATTTCTTTTTCTTTCTGCAGTTGTTGTTTTTTAATATCTCTCTCACACTGTAAATATTGTGAATTGTTTTGAAATAGCTGAGAGATGCATGATTTACACAATCCCACGACTGATATTCAGATCAGTTGAATGCACTGAATGCTGATGTGTAAAACTGCAAGTCATTCGTCTGAGGTGTGTGTGTGTGTGTGTGTGTGTGTGTGTCTGTGTGTGTGTGTGTGTGTGTGTGTGTGTGTGTGTGTGTGTGTGTGTCTGTGTGTGTGTGTCGGTCTGTGTGTGTGTCGGTCTGTGTGTGTGTCTGTCTGTGTGTGTGTGTGTGTGTGTGTGTGTGGGGGGTCTGGTCAATAGCGGTTTCAGATTGTCATTGATCTGTATGGCAGAAGCTCTTGTCGGAAGAGCCTCTATTTCAGGAGCGGCAGCAAGAGCGACTGTAAATAATTCACTCGCTAACCTTCCCTGACCCTCAGGAACCAGGCTGAACCGACACGTGTGTGTGTGTGTGTGTGTGTGTGTGTGTGTGTTCATGTGCTGTTATTCCGTCACACACCGCAAAACTACATCAGTCCCATTAGAATTGATTGATTGAAAGCTGTTCCCAGTTATGATATTGAGTTATGATGTATTTAATTGTGTTGGCAGGCTCTTCAATCTGACTCTGAAGAAGCTGGTCATGCTGAAGGAGCTGGATAAAGATCTGACGTCTGTGGTCATCGCTGTCAAACTGCAGGTGATTGATTCTCGTTCTTCTACAGGAAACCTAAATCAGCCGTTCACTTAAGTGCACATGCTGGCCTTACTGTGAACCGTTCATCATCTGAAACGACAGCAAAATAATATCACAGCACACTTTTTATGATCCAATCAAATCCTGATGGTAATATTACAAAAGATTTATATTTCAAAATATTTGTGTACTATATTGTTAATTTTTTATTTGTAATTTATGCATTTATTTTTTTATTTATAATGTTACAAAAGGATTCGGTTTCAAATAATTTTGTTAAATTAATTCCATTGATATTTTTTATTTATTTGTAATTTCATTTATGTACTAAAAAATACTATAGTATTTAGTATAAATACTTAGTATTTATTTCTGTTTATTTATAAATATTTTTATTTAGTTTATTTTTTATTTTACATATTTCTTCCTGACAGTTATGACATTTATAATGTTACACATAAAATGTTATTCTGTTTAAAAAAAATGCAATTAATTACATTTTTTATTTGTAATTTATTTAGCTATTTGGAAAGAAATCAGTATTTATACACAGCAAATATGCATTAAAGTAATCAAAAGTAACAGTAAAGACATTTGTGGTGTTACAGAAGATTTCTGTTTTAAATAAAAAAATGTATTCATTTATTTTTAAATAATAATAATCAGAAATGTTTCTTGAGCAGTAAATCAGTATATTATAAATCATTAGACATTAACTGAAGATCATGTGACACCGAAGGCTGGAGTAATGATGCTGAAAATACAGCTTTGATCACAGAAATAAATTCCATTTTAAAAGATACTCACGTAGACATTAGCTATTTTAAGGTGTAATAATATTTAACATTTTGTACTGTATTTTTAAACAAATAAATGCAGCCTTGATGAGCATGAGAGACTTATTTAGAAAACATTACTAAAATCGTTCTGTCCTCTTACTGTGTTTTCTGCTCTCTTCTGCGGATCATAAAGACAAAGTGCTTCCCAGCATTTAATGATGTTTGTTGACTGTCTGTTTCTCTCTCAGGGCTCGAAGCGAATCCTCCGATCCAATGAGATCCTGTTGCCATCGAGCGGACAAACGGAAACAGACCTGCAGCTCACGTTCTCCTTACAGGTGAGTGTCAGCAGCACAGTATCATCACATCCGTATCGCCTCAAACCGACGCTTAGAAACCTCTCTGTGTCCTTGCAGTATCCACACTTCCTGAAACGAGACGCCAACAAGCTGCAGATCATGCTGCAGAGGAGGAAGAGGTACAAGAACAGGACCATCCTGGGCTACAAGACGCTGGCGCTCGGCCTCATCAACATGGCAGAGGTGAGGGCTGGCAATCTTCAGACACTTCCCGATCCGATTCTGGGAGTCCCGATCCGTTCAGATTCAGGGACTCATCATCCGATCCTGGATCCGATCCGATCCTGGGAGTCCCGATCCGATTCTGGGAGTCACGATCCGATTCTGTTAGTCACGATCCGATCCGATCCCGATTCTGTCCGATCCGATCTGAGTCCGATCCGATCCGATTTTGATCCGGAGTATGTATCCGACAAGGAGTCACGATCCGATTCTGAGTCGATTCGTCACGCGGTCCGATCGATCGATCACGGTCTGATTTCAGTCACGATCCGATCGATTCGATTCTGGGAGTCCGATTCGATCAGGGACCGATTCTGTTAGATCCTGGGACGATCGATTCGATCCCGATCCGATGGGAGTCTGTGTTCAATCCCGATCCGATCCGATTTTGGGAGATCCGATTCTGTGGGATCACGATCCGATCCGATTCTGGGAGTCACGATCCGATTCTGTTAGTCACGATCCGATCCGATTCTGGGAGTCCCGATCCGTTCAGATTCACGATCCGATCCGATTCTGGGAGTCACGATCCGATTCTGTTAGTCACGATCCGATTCGATTCTGTGAATCCCGATTCGATTTTGGGAGTATGTATGCAAGGGTCACGATCCGATCTGAGTCACGATCCGATTCGATTCTGGGAGTCACGATTCGATTCTGGGAGTCACGATCCGATTCGATCCGATTCTGGGAGTCACGATCCGATTCGATTCTGTGAATCCCGATTTCGATTTTGGGAGTATGTATGCAAGAGTCACGATCCGATCCGATTCTGGGAGTCACGATCCGATTCGATTTGATCATAATCCAATTCCAAAACAATTCTTGAGCTAATTTTTTCGAATAAATTCTTCTGCTGTGCAAATACATTTTCACAACTTTCTAGTTTCTTTGTTTTTTGTTCATAGTCGGAATCTCTGTCAGTACTGCCGTCTTAAAAATAGAGCTGTGAATCTTCAATCAATTACGATTATCAATATCAACTCAATATCACGATGCATCAATTCTCAATTTTCAATATTACTGCACATGGCTACATTTTCATATAGATTTTCTATCAAATTTATGTTGTGCAAAATGTACTTTTTTTATTATATAAGCAGGCTAATCTTTA
>CM049867.1:46120093-46122593 GCA_027474115.1 Schizopygopsis malacanthus | reverse complement strand
TTTATTTCAACACCTTTCCATTCTCACATCATCCTCAAAAACATCTGAAAAAATATTAAATATATAGAGTAACAGAATTTACATTTTTGGCTGGATTATGACTTTAAAAACATTTAACATTAAATTAGAAATGTTGTCCTGGCAACTCATTGAAAATAAGTTGATGTACAAAAATGTGAAAAACTGCAATAAAAGCAAAGCTGAATTAAAAAAAACTAACAAAAATGGCACAAACGCATACAATTATCACACGTAAAATATAAAACTAAATGCAATTCAGTATGTAATAGTAATACCAGCAGTTGTGTGTTTTTCTACCTTCTCTATATAGATGAATTCACATCAGATTTCTGCTGAGTGTTGATATACATGTTTAATCTGGTCTCATTCAGAAAGATGCAGAGGCGTGCACTGTCTGTGTCACTGAGTCCTATCGTGTGTGGAATATGACTGTGCTGTGTTTGTGGTGCAGGTGGGCTTCGGGCTGGAGCACGTGTCCCGTGAGCAGATCCAGGAGGTGGAGGAGGACCTGGATGAGCTCTATGACAGTCTGGAGATGTACAACCCCAGCGACAGCGGGCCGGAGATGGAGGAGAACGACAGCATCCTCAGCACCCCCAAACCCAAGCTCAGGTGCGCCCTCTGCTGCCCTCCACTGCTGCACATATATACACTAGAAACACCATTTATTGCATCACAACTTTACTATAGTGAGGGGTGCATCATTTTATCAGCTGTTTATTATTCATGCAACAATACATTACTGTTATAGTTTTTATTAATAACCATTGCTATATAGATTATACGTTTGTCTAGTGCTCTAATGATTGTTTTTAGCATTACTAATTTATTGTAATATAATATCTCATTTAAATTTAGTAACTACTGAATGACAGAATAGACTTCTTCATGGCTAGTGTTTGCGTATTTAATTTAATTCTGTAACCTACTAGTTCTACAGATGTGTGTACTTGTGTTAAATACTACAGCGCTGATCATGTTTTTTATGTCCATGGGGTTTTTGATTACTGTCAGTTTAAGTGCCGGCGATGCAGTGTTGCCAGATATTGCTACTAAACCCCAAAAAAAATATATATATTTAAAATATGTTGCCAATACGATAAGATAAAGATATTGCTGACCCTAAACGGCAACGTCCTACTTTATTACCTTTCAAAAATGTCAAATTATAAAAGTCTGAAATTGCTGGATCTGGCAACACAGTCACAACTCTCTCAAGAAGACTCGTTCACTCCGATTATTTCCATAATACAGACGCTAAACATTGCAAACTGAATTATGCATATCATGCAGGCATTCATATGGATAATGGATACATTTAAAAAAGAAAAACAGCTGCTAATACATATCACAAAATGACTAAAACTAAAAATGCAGATTTCGAATGCATTCATATGAAGGAAAATCAGCATAAGAGGAGACATATGATGTGTGATATCTCAGAACCAGACCGAGCACAGACCTCCTGTGTGATCAGTGTGAACCGAGAGATGCTCCTTCTAAACGAATCTCTCTGTGTCTGTCTCAGGCCGTTCTTCTGTCCCAGAGCTCTCAGACACACCTCCTCACTGATGAGCAGAGACCCCTTCAGCGCTGTGAGTATAGATCACGAAACACGAGAGTGTCCGAGAGACCTCCTCAGCCTCAGAACCAGACCGAGCACAGACCTCCTCAGTCTCAGAACTAGACCGAGCAGAGACCTCCTCAGTCTCAGAACCAGACCGAGCAGAGACCTCCTCAGCCTCAGAACCAGACCGAGCAGAAACCTCCTCAGCCTCAGAACCAGAGAGTCTCAGAAGCCTCAGAACCAGACCGAGCAGAAACCTCCTCAGTCTCAGAACTAGACCGAGCGAGCAGAAACCTCCTCTCTCAGAACTAGAGACGACCTCCTCAGCACAGACCTCCTCAGTCTCAGAACCAGACCGAGCAGAAACCTCCTCAGTCTCAGAACCAGACCGAGCAGAGACCTCCTCAGCCTCAGAACTAGACCGAGCAGAAACCTCCTCAGTCTCAGAACCAGACCGAGCAGAGACCTCCTCAGTCTCAGAACTAGACCGAGCACAGACCTCCTCAGTCTCAGAACCAGACCGAGCACAGACCTCCTCAGTCTCAGAACCAGACCGAGCACAGACCTCCTCAGTCTCAGAACCAGACCGAGCACAGACCTCCTCAGTCTCAGAACCAGACCGAGCACAGAAACCTCCTCAGTCTCAGAACCAGACCGAGCACAGACCTCCTCAGTCTCAGAACCAGACCGAGCACAGACCTCCTCAGTCTCAGAACCAGACCGAGCAGAGAGCATGCCGTGACACTGTGTGCTAAAACTGAAACATTAGACGTGTGTTAAAGGACTAAACAATCTGAGAAATATTCTGAATCATTAAGAATCAGTCCGCGTCTGAATTAATTAAAGGACTAGCATTTCAATTATTTAGAATTAAAAAAATTACTCAAACTAATATTTTTATCTGTATATCAT